>JAFVLL020037316.1:0-20890 GCA_021397915.2 Tor tambroides | reverse complement strand
AATAACAAAAAATGTTTCTGAAGACAATCACCTATGATACCTTTAATTTAATTAATTTTTTTTTTTTTTTTTTTTTTTTAGTGATTGCTGAGGTAAGATTTTATTTGTTTACCATGTACCAGTCTTTGCATTTAAATCCTTTACGTATTTCAAACGATTATCTTTTATTAGATTCAGTGAGGCTACACCTTGGGCCGCCAAGCGCCCACTAGAGGAAATATTAGCCATTCCACTCCCTTCCGTTCATTGGTTGAATAAACCCCGTCCACCTCCAGAGGGCGGAGTTTTCCTCAAATCAGTACAGCGTATTTACATATTATCAGATTCGCTCACTTATCGAATGATTTATAATCTAACAGGCGAATATTATGGTGTACGTAGACTTTTCCGCTTCACCAAACCAACAGAACAACTAAGAAATCCTTTCATAATAAATATCTTACAGTTGGTCAAGAGTTTCTTCAGCCTACAGAAGGCGTAATGGTGGCAGAATGCTGCAGGCTTCAGGAAGTTGTATATTTGAATCGATTCAACGGGGTGAGATCGATCGAGTTTCCCATTTATTACAGCAGGATCGGGGTGTTTTGAAACAAAAAGGTGAGTCTTTTGTTTTAAAGGGGGCTATAATTGATCCACAGTGCCAGATAATGACAGAGATTTTACTGATCCTCCCTTAACATTTCACTTTAACCTTCCTGATCCTATTCAGGTCAGTGGAGCGTCATGTAAGCGGGGGGTTTTTCTCCATTCTTTCACTCACCTATCGTTTGCTTTATTATATATTTATGGCCATTGTCGATTGAAGAAAACCTAGATGTGCGATAAGTTTTAATGCATTTGTCGTTTCAATAGCCATGCTTCTTCCAGCCTGTTTCCGATACCTGTTACACTTTGTAAGATGTTCTACCCTTCGACAAATGTACCTTGATAACCATATATTTTTACACAATATTATACAGTTATTGTTACTACCGTGAAATGGTCATCAAAAAAGAGGAATTCAACAAAATGACAAATACTCTGACTGAAAGCTATAGTAACTGTGGTATTTTGACTAAATTAAGATTAATAAATAGGGAATTGTTGATTAATAGGGAATTAAGCTTTTGAGCTCTATAAAAAATAAATGTTAGCTGTGATTTAAGTATTTCTGCAAGCTTGAACAATTTATTGAAAATTTATTAATTAACTTATTTACACAACTGGACAACAGGATGAAAATAAAGAGCTGATAAAGAGCTTGGCTATTGTTCAGAAAGAGAATTTGAATTATTACACGAGTATGTCAACAGATTTTGACGTCTTATAATATGTTTATAATAACATAATATTGATTTCTATAACGTGACAGGCTAGAATGTTATAAAAGTAAGGCAAACCACATAATACCACAAAACATGTAACTTCATGGATGATTTGTCATTAAGGAACTGGCTTTTTATTTACTAAATGGGTATTATAAAAGATTAAATAAGAAAAAAAAAACTGCCAAAAAAAAAAAAAGCAAACTGACTTGATTATAAACTTTTATAGCTGATGTGTTATATCCATGTTAATTGTTGATTTATGTTTTTGGATAGTCAAAAACGTTTCCCAGCAGCATGATATTTGTGTTTCAAGGTTGGTGGTTGTTGTAAACTTTTCTGATTTTCGCAGGTTGGGGAGGTTTCACAGTCCTTCACTTTGCTGCTCTCCATGGAAACGGGCCAATGGCTGAGCTTCTGCTGAACAGCGGTGCTGATCCAAACATTCCCTGTGATGCAGGACAAACCCCTTTTCACTTTGCTTGCAGGTACGAGAGACCTCATCCATCTTATGTTTGTGAATTGAATTAAAACATCCATCATAAACTTTGCTTCTCCTGAAAGATCATTACACCAGTGTCCTATGAAGAGAGCTTACTGTACGGTGTTATTCTAACAGAAATGGCAATATTTGTATCATGCACAAAATGATGCAGCATGGTGCAGACTTACACATAGTAGATGAGCAAGGGAAAACGTCTCTTCATCATGCAGTCGGTGGTGGAAGCGTGTAAGTAACTGGGCCTGTTACACTAGAATTACAAGAATTGTAGTTTAGTTTTGGTGTATACTGCATAGTCAAATATATTGTTCTATGTTCTTTTCTCTTTCTTCTTCTTTCTCAAGTATTGCCACGCAGTACCTGTGGGAGACTGGAATGTTCCATTTCACAGATGCCGATAACTATAAGGTCACTCCACTGCATTTGGCAGCCTCCACAGGCAATTCTGACGTAGTCCGCTATCTCCTTAGAGCAAATGTAAGCACATTTACTTTACAGCACTGCTTGTAGTTCTCTTACAGGGTACAACTGGACTCAATGGACACTAAAACACTGATAGGAGAATGCAGAATGCCTGAAAATTGCTATAAATTGCTCCTATCACTGTGGAAATTCATTGCTTTTCTTTCATTTTTTTACTTTCAGAACCAGCCTTTGCACATCTAGTATTCCTAGAGAGAGAGAATCAAAACAATGCCATTAATCAGTTAAAGTTCTTCTCTTCCTAACGATAATTTTCCTTAAAGGAAAAAATGAACATTTGTTGACATTTTCCTTAAAGGAATAGTTCACCCAAAAAAATAAACATTTGCTGACAATTTACTCATGCTCTTTAAGTGTCCCATACTGAGATAAAAGAGACTTGCAATAATAGGCTTTGCCTATTATTGTCTTAAATTAATATATGGTTTAAAGCTAATCTTTTACAATGCTTTAACAGTCAGAAATCACATATGTATTTAATCAATTTATTGTTTATGAAGTGTTTGCATGCCTTTTTTGCTGCATTTCTGATTTTTTGCCATTTTTGCTTTAAATCTTTAACCAGAGATGCACGCCAGAGGCAGTTGACCACCAGGGGGCGACAGCACTTCACGTGGCTGCAGAGAAAGGCATGATTGAGGTGTGCTGGCTACTGTTGAAGAGTGCCGGGCTCCACATTTTACACATGAAAAACCACACTGGCTTCACACCTCTAGATCTCTGTAATCAAGGAAATACATTTAGGTCTGTTGAGAACCAATGAAAATGCAAAGACTCTAAAAAAAGACATTTTAAATTTTTGTTTATTGATTTATTTATTTATATTACCTGGAGTTGTCACAGACTAGGACATTTGTATAAATGTTTTGAAATTCATTTAATTAAAAAAATGACATGGCCAAACCAGAAAACACAAAGAATACTTAATCTCCACTACCATTAATGTATAGTTTTAAGTAGGGCACAGGCAAATCATGCAGTATTGTATTTTCTATTTGTTGTGATTATTGTTACGTTGACATTAATGGAAGTTTAAATTGTTAACAGAATAAGATTATATCTACTTTTTTCCCTCTAATATTTGTGTAGGCATCAGCAGCTCTCCAGGATTTTGACGCATTTCAGTCAACGACCTACAGATCTGATTCCTAAGGACTCATATGGTATTGTTATATGGTATATGGTTTGTTGTATAATGATATTCACCAGCTGTAATTCATGAAATGGTCTGTTTGCAGTGATGTACTTCTGGATGCTGCTGTTACCGTCTCTCAGCGGGGCTGCTGTTCTCATTATAGCTGCGGCTCTTGGTGAATATGGGGCTATCTTTTCTGCAGTGCTTTTTCCCTGTATGGCAAAAGTCATTATTTCTCAATATCATAGACTGAGCAGCTTTCAAAGGTTAGAGGCTTGTGATTGGAAATTGCATTGCACTGCTAATATAAATGATTATGATTGCATAATAACCTTTTTTCATCTTTTTAATTTGGACTTAGGTTACCAAACCCTGTTTACCTGGGAACACTGACTGCAGGCCTAATTCATTCCACGGCTTGCTTTCTCTATAAAATTTTACCTAATATCCTTTGCAGATAGCTTATGTCATCAATCATCTCTTACAAAAGTTGAAATCATTTGGATGTTTTGTCAATTATTCCTTGACCACACACGTTTTTGGCCAGCTTATACCCTCTTAAATTTTTCACTTGTCCATTTTTGTGTGCTTGTTGGACTTTTTTGGAAAGTTTTAAAGCAGAACCCAGGACAACTCAAAGAAGCTGACAGTGATTCCCGGTTTTCCAGCATAGGAGACTTAATAGAAGCTGGAAAGAGCCCAGACAGATTCTGTATTTACTGTGAGGTAAGCAATTATTTGACCAACACTGGGTCTGAATCTCTTTTCTGACTAACATTTAAAATATACTTGATAATAGTTACTTCAAAATAGTTTTCTTTGGAGGGTTGGAACTATTTTTGGATGGTTAATTCAAAATTTAATTATTTTATATTATTGTTGTTTAAAATAATAATTAAATCAATATTTTTAACTAATAAAAATAATGTTTTATAATAATAAATAAAAACAAAAATGTTATTTTAAATAATAATAATAATAATAATGAGAACTAGGTTTTAAAGGTGCCATAGAATGCATTGATACAATATTTTAAGTTGTTCTCTGATATCTACATAGAAGGTATGTGGCTTTGGTAAGGGCAAAAATTCTCCAGAAACAGTTTTACATGTCCATTTACAACCCTAAGATTTCTCCCCAGAATGAAACGGTCTGTTATTGGCTTATGTGGAAGGGTCATGAATAATAATATTGACCTCTGCTCTGACTGGCTGTTTCACAGTGCGGCTCATTTCAGTAGCTCACAGGAAGGAAACACAGGGAAAATATATATTTCAATACTTTCTCGCGTAGTTATATCGTTGGGTAATTATACAGTAAATAAAGTGCGGGCATCAGGGAGCTGCTATTAATATGCTGGGCATTGAAACTGCTTTCAAATGCACGATCGCGTTTTACTTTCACTTTCGAGATTCACGATCGCACAAACTCTGTTTATACTATGGAGCGGCTGTACTTACCACACATTTTACAAGATCAGATGCTTGTCAGTGGTGCTCAGGATCTGTAAATCATTCGCCGTCATCTCTCCTTACTCTGTTTATGTGGTAAGTGAAATCTCATGTACTGTAACAGGCTACAGCTAGCAAGGAGCTAACCATGTCCCTTTAGTGGCTCACGTTATTTTATTAGAACGTGTTATTTGCTTTCCGTGCTTTTCTGAATACAGACACCAACCCATCCCTGCACTTCACATCCCCTGCACAGCCTGGAACATAACATTTATTTCCATGATCTGCCATTTTTGCTGTTGTCCTCGCTTGTTTCTTCACAAATTCACAATACCTGCAGAGCTTCTGATGGTTCGGCTGGCGGCTGGCCTAGAACATGGGCGGGTATATGCAAATGTTGGGGGTGTAACTATTAGTGATCCCAACTATTACGTCACAGTCGGTCTATTTACATAAGAAGGAGGAAACAATGGTGTTTGAGGCTCACGGTATGTCATTTCCATGTACAGAACTCTTATTATTCAACTATGCCAAGGTAAAGACAGTCTTCCATTCTATGGCACCTTTAATCTGTTTGCTAATAATAATATATTTTATAACAATAAAAATTATAAAATGTAATCATTATTTTAAATAATAATAATAATAATAATAATATTCAGTATTGGATCTTACTCTGTTTGCCGCATCCCAAAATTTAAATTTGAAAACTGCACAAGCTATTTTCTTTCAGCTGATCCAAGTGGACAACTGTAAACACTGCCGTTTGTGTGACATTTGCATCCAAGACTACGACCACCACTGCCTCTTCCTCAATCAATGTGTGGGACGGGACAATCACCGCATCTTCATCCTCTTCATCATGTCTATGATAATGGCTCACCTCATCTTCCTCCTCAGTGCAGTGTACTACCTCTACCTGAAACTCTCAGGCTTGCAGCTGTCTGACTGGGGCTCAGTGGCGGGAAGAGAGGCCTGGGTCCTCCTGCTGACTCTGCTCAACTTCCTCTGTCTGACCTGGGTGGGATGGTTGCTAGTTGAGCAGCTTCATGCCATTTCCATGGGAACCACCACCTACTTTATGCAGTACAACCACAAAGGGCCTTCTAAAAGACAGCGGTTGGGAACAATCCTCTCTTTTCTGCTTGAAGGGAAAAGAAGACAGGAGCACAGTCAGTCTTTTAACATATAGAGACTTTGAAATTACAAAGCAACATCACAGTTTAGTTTCCTACTTTTGTTTACAAAGGCTCAAATATATAACTTTTGTCCCTTTTGTCTGAAGGAGCTGACGCTAGTTGCCGAAAGTCAAAGCCAGTTTTCAGATTTTGGACAGTCAAGGTTATAGATTTCACAAAAAGTCAAATAGTGTATGATTGGCACAGATTCTGATTTTCTAGCTTCAGCCTATCCATTTGAAGGATATCAAACGTGATTGATATTTTGAGCTGATTTTAAACCAAACATTGTTTTCATTTTTCATGTATCTCCTAGCAATGAAGCGCATGTTTCTGCGACAGTTTATGTTCGAAATGACATGAAAGTCGATGCAATCCTTAGTTGTTTAGTGGATACTGCCCAGTTTCCTGTAACCATTTACAATGTCAGCAAGTGTATAATGCATTTTGTGTAAAAAAAACTCTTCAGAGTCTAAAAATTGTGTAGTGTATTCCAGCTTTACTTTACAGGGAATATTCCCTCAATTTAAGATTGTTAAACTGAGACTCCCATAGTTTGTAAAAACAAATGAAAAAAAGGACAATATTACCTAGATTATAAATCTTCGTAATAGTGCTTTATGTGAACAGAGGTCACTGTTGCCTTGCCTTGCCATAACTGTATCTGTATTGTTCATTTTTTTTATTTATGTATTTTTATTTTTTCATTGAGTGTTTTGAAGTAAAAGATAAATACATAAATGGTCAAATGAATATGCAAAGTGATGTTTTTACAAAAACAACACACTGAAAACAGATGCCCAGTTATTTTTTAGCATATTAAATTGGGATACAGTATTTGATTTTTATTATTCTACAAAATAAAGATTAGAAGATTTTTGTAACATCAATTTGAATGGGTTTAACAATATATACAGAGATCAGCGGATTAACATTAAATGTATTCATTCATTTATTTATTTACTTCTCATTCTTGATCAGAGCAAGTGGGTTTGTTTCTTCTCTTCTGGCAGCTCTGACAGCATTGGGAGACGCTCACACTGCATTCCCAGCCCTGCTTTTAAGATGGGTGTCCATCATTAATCATCATCTGTGAGGCCTGTGTAGTCTGCTGCTAATTTTCCATTGATTTTGCTGCAGTAATACCATGCAGGGGGAGAATCTGCAGACCTATATCATTGGACTAAGTGATATGGCAATGAGTAAAAGCATTCGGATACTACTGTTGCAGAGTCCTGTTAATGCAAGAATCTCATATTCATGGTTGTTCATGGGACATCCAAGTTCAGGATTTGATTCAGGCCATTTATTATATTTTCTTAGACAACCTCTTTGTATGAGGCATTTGTTTCCCTATCAACTGAAAACTCTTCAGTCTTTCACAGTGAATCAGTGCATCATGTGCTCATCTTCATTCCCTCTGTATCTATTATTGGATTAAATGATAATTCAGTCTAATTGCTAGTTTATTTGGTCCCATGCTAGACTCGGCCTGGATGATTTGAATTTTAATGATTGTTGCAGGCTTAATTACATTCAGATGTTCAATTCAAAAAGAATTTTCCTCCTGTATCGGCATTTATACAGGTGCGTCTCAATAAATTAGAATGTTGTGAAAAAGTTCATTTTTTCTTGTAAGTTATTTCAAAAAGTGAAACTTTCATATATTTTAGATTCATTGCATGTAAAGCATTTCAAAAGTTTTTTTTAATTTTGATGATTAGAGCTTACAGCTCATGAAAGTCAAAAATCAGTATCTCAAAATATTAGAATATTTACATTTGAGTTTCAATAAATGACCATCCATACAGTATAAATTCTGGGTATCTCTTGTTCTTTGAAACCACAATAATGGGGAACACTGCTGACTTGGCAATGGTCCAGAAGACGATCATTGACACCCTCCACAAAGAGGGTAAGTCACAGAGGGTCATTACTGAAAGGGGTGGCTGTTCAAGGAGTGCTGTATCAAAGCATATTAAATGCAAAGTTGACTGGAAGGAAGAAATTGGGTAGGAAAAGGTGCACAAGCAACAGGGATGACCGCAAGCTTGAGAATACTGTCAAGCAAAGCCGATTCACACTTGGGAGAGCTTCACATGGAGTGGACTGAAGCTGGATTCAGTGCATCAAGAGTCACCACGCTCAGACGTCTTCAGGAAAAGGGCTACCAAGCCACTTCTGAAACAGAAACAACATCAGAAGCATCTTACCTGGGCTAAGGAGAAAAATAACTGGACTGTTACTCAGTGGTCCAAGGTCCTCTTTTCAGATAAAAGTAAATTTTGCATTTCATTTGGAAATCAAGGTCTGGAGTCTGGAGGAAGACTGGAGAGGCACAGAATCCAAGCTGCTTGAAGTCCAGTGTGAAGTTTCCGAAGTCAGTGATGATTTGGGGTGCCGTGACGTCTGCTGGTGTTGGTCCATTGTGTTTTATCAAGTCCAAAGTCAATACAGCCTTCTACCAGGAGATTTTGGAGCACTTTATGCTTCCATCTGCTGACAAGCTTTATGGAGATGCTGATTTCCTTTTCCAGCAGGACTTTAGCACCTGCCCACAGTGACAAAACCACTTCCAAGTGGTTTGCTGACCATGATATTACTGTGCTTGATTGGCCAGCCAACATGCCTGACCTGAACCCCATATGGGGTCTATGGGATATTTTCAAGAGAAAGATGAGAAACAGTCGATCCAACAATCCAGACGAGCTGAAGGCTCAATAGTGCCTCAGCAGTGCCACAGGCTGATCGCTTCCATGCCACACCTCACTGATGCTGGAATTTGTGCTAAAGGAGCCCCGACCAAGTATTGAGTGCATAAATGAACATACTTTAAAGAACTTGAACTTTTCTGTTTTGCAAATCCTTTTTTTGATTGATCTTAGTAAATATTCTAATATTTTGAGATACTGATTTTTGACTTTCATGAGCTGTAAACTCTAATCATCAAAATTAAAACAAAAAAACTTTTGAAGTGTTTTACTTTACATGTAATGAATCTAAAATATATGAAAGTTTCACTTTTTGAAATAAGTTACAAGAAAAAAATGAACTTTTTCACCATATTCTAATTTTCTGAGATGCAACTGTAAATGACATAAGGCCATAATAAGAGGCACTTGCACACTACACTGCTGTTTTCACTTCTGCATTAGCAGTCGTCATTTCCTTGTCTCATGTCATCATGTCTCTGCCAATCTACCAACCTTCTTGTGATTTTACACCACTCAGCTTTTGGAAATTACCCCTTTATTATTCAGTCAAGTACATATTTTTAGCTAGGCTTTAGTTCATCTAGAGTAGTGAATATAAAAAAAACTGATCTCATAGTGTTTGTATTAGAGGGACAAATTTTCTCCAGAGAACCACTCTTGTTATTTTTTAATTTTTTATTTATTTATTTATTTTGACGATGTGGATGCGCTTTACTTTAAGATGTGGATTTATTAGCCTAGATCTGTTTAATTCTTAGCAAATCATTCTCCTCCCCTTAGTTCCTTAAGATATTTAGTGAGTCTCTGGCTCTGTCACATTGCTGAACTTTACACTTATAACTGTAGTTCTCCTTTTACTTACACAGATATTTGAAGCGGTTAGTTTCAAATGCCATACATGACTATGCTAAATCATAAGCCCTAATGTACAACTCACAGTGTTTACTACGATGGAGAGACGATGGAGATTTTTAGGTAATTAAGTTACTTTTTTAATTATCTTATTTGACTGGAAGTGTTCTTTATAGTAATTTGATTGCAACGTCTCTTAGAACTTGACTATGAGTAACAGTGTGGCAAAATATTTCTAAATTTCATAACATTTATATGACCTATATATGACTATGTATGTAGTATACTGTAGATACTTAATTGAGTGCCTCATTGTTAATAAGTAGAGTCTTTGTCTATATAGTAGCTCTTACAGTGAGCCTTTCAGCATAAACTTGAATGAATTCTCAGATCTTCTGACATATACAGTCACCATCTAGTTCTGCAATCAAAGCATTATTACTGTAGCAACTGTTGTGAAATGTCATATGTGTAACATGGATGCTGTGAAAATTGTTACAGATTATTTTAGGTAACCATTTTTTGTTTAATAAATTCATTATCAAAGCAGCTATTAAACGCTAATACAGTTGAAGCAAAATGAGGGATGAATAAAAATTCAAAGGATTAGTTTAACTAAAAATAAAAATCTATGTTATTCACCCCCATGTTGTTCCATTACATTCGTATCTTTAGAAGAATATTTAAATGCAGCTCTTTCCATAAATTACATAATGTCCATATCTGTCAACCTCTAAAAAATTATAAAATCACCATGAAAATAGCCTATATGAATTCTGTGGTATACTGCAATTCTTAAGTTCTGAAGCCTTTTTATTTTATTTTATTTTTTATTAATTACTTTTTATTTTATATTATTCAGAAAACTCTATATATAGCACACAAATCATATATCCTGTAAGTAGACTACTATTGTACTTTTAAGTTGTTTTTGGTCCCTTTTGGAGCTTGTTATATGGAAAATATCAGAAAATTCTTTAAAAAAAAATACTAAACTAACCCTTTAACATCTGTTTTTGGAAGTGATTTGAAATGAGCAAAACCTAGACTGAAAAATAAAATGCAGAGTGAAGGACAGAAATAGAGAAGTACATAAAATAGTACACACAAGCACATGCAGATCCAGTCACCATACTAAAGAGCCAATTAGGAGGGACAGCGAAGGGAGAGAAATGGCAGAAGCCCTTCTGTTTCTGCTTCACTGAATTATTGAGTGTAATCATCCAGGCCTTTAATGGCTGGTCCAGAGTGGAATTAATTTGGGTGGTGTGGGATAAATAATGCATTATGGGTAAGGGTGGATCTGAGCGTGTGCAAGAGGTCTCTCTCCTCCAGCTGCCTCTGCATGATGAGGGTGGGAGGGGCCCGGGAAGCGTGCTGCTCAGTGCAGTGGGCCAGTGGGACATGAAAGGGGGAAGAGAGAGAGAGAGGAAGGGAGGGAGGGAGGAAGACAGATGCTGTCCAGAGCAGGCGGAAGAGGTGCAACAGGGCGAGGCTCAGGAGGAGAGTAGAGTGCGGATCCCAACATGTGGATGGAGGACAGTGTTGCTCAGCTATGAACACCATGCTAAGCCCCAAGATTAGACAGTCCAGGAGAGGTAAGACCTTTAATTCTCACCACTGTTTCTCAGCACCAGTGTCCTGCGTTCCCATCCGTAGCAACACCCTCTTCTGGCTGCATTAGTACCGGCTCCTGCTCTGCTAGTCCGCTGATCTCACAGCTCAGTGATGGGCTGTATATCTCTGAGGCTCCATGGCAGTGATCCAATAGACTGGGCGGTTGCTTAGTAACATCTTTCAGCTTGATTAGTGGTTAATGAGTGTAAGTGGTCTTTGGCTTTGTGTCACACCCCTTAACCAGGAAGTCATGATTCGGATCCTGACACATGCTAATTGTGCCTGATGTTTCATAGTGAGATTTTTTTATACACTCTTAAAAATAAAGGTGTTTTTTTCAGCAATGGTTTCCCAAAGAACAGTTCTTTTTTTTCTCAGTATGAACAACATTTTAATAGTAAGAAAGTTTTTTCACTATAAAGAACTTTTGGTGGAATGGAAAGGTTCCATGATGTTAAAGGCTTTTCATGGAACCATCATTGCCAATAAAGAACCTTTATTTTCAAGAGTGTACAGTACATGATGCAGACAAGTAAAGAATGAGTGTAATCATTATAATCCAATGCCATTTTTCTGTGCATGAACTCTACTTACATTCTATTCTTGGTCTATGATGAACTGTAGTTTCGACACTTAGAATCAAGGGACTTGCAGGTGTAATAAATCATAACAGCTGAATGTCAAACAGTTTCACCTATATGAGTACAAGCTTGCTGGCAATAGCCTGTAGCCTGCTATACTATTAGAGCTTATAATGTAAATTAAACGTACATGCAGTATCTAGTAAATTTATTGATCAGATAACACTGTACAATAAGTTTTCATTAGCTGACGCATTAGGTATCATGAACTAACAATGAATAATAATTTTCATTTACATTTATTGATAGTTAATGTTAATTTCCACATATATTAATGGATTTTTAACAGCTGTATAAACGAACAAAGTATTATGAATGGACAATAGTATGTTTATACATTAACATTAACCTAGATTAATAAATGATGTTCTAATATATACTTCATTGTTAGTTTATGATACCTAATGCATTAACTAATTGAACCTTATTGTACAATGTTACCATTGGTCAATTCCATGCACAAAACAGGTGCAATATCTTTTTAAAGTTGAATTGATAATAACTGCATGGTTTTTCCTGATTATTTCTCCTGGAGAATAGGCTTGTCTGCTTCAGCAGTAAAAGGCTATTTGTGGATTGATTTCTGCCCTGCTGTGCAACATAATGCAAACAAGAGCATTTGAAGCACACTGTCTGACTGCTGGGCTCTGCATTTGTCATCTTGCATATGGATTGTGTCACTTTTGATGAGGGTATTGGGTTTGCTGTGTTTTAAGCGGCTGCAGCACATATTCCAGCACAGCAGCCTCAAAGACACTGCCAGGTTTCATTTGCCGACTGCTGTGTTATTTTAGAACATTAGGTGGACTGACAATCACCTTTCAGTTTTGCGCTGTACTTACGCATAATTTGTCATCAGAAAGTATGACCGGTAGAAAGATTTTTATATATTTAAATCTATTTAATATGATTTATTTAGATTTTCCTTTACTGTTACATTACATGTTAACATTAATTTTGAAAGTTCAGGAAAAAATGCATTTTGCATATATTTCTTATGCCTACTGTAAACTGCAAGATGGTTATATTAGAGCTGGACTCAAGTCCTTAGTGGAAATATAAGGAGTAATCCAAACCAACTAGGAGCTACAGAAGATTCATTATTATTCTGTTCCTCATGCCATACTCAAGGTGTCCTCATAAAACATGTCTTGTACAAAACTCTTTATTACGGGGCTATTTTAAGCAGGATGATCATTTCAGGGAGAGATTAATTGTTGATATTAATTCTTAATCATTTTTAACAAGTCTTCATATTCAGCACCAAAGCCCTGAAAGAATATTTATGGAACAGACACATAAAAAAGGCTCTTTTGTCATTCCCAAAAATGAGTCTGAATGAAATATGCATGTGCCTGGTCAGACTTCCAGTATTTTTAGACTGAACATGTCACAGGAGCAGAAAATCAGACAAATGGAGGAAAATTCTGATGCTGAACGCTCTATCCAGTCGGCAACTTGCGTGTTATTGAGAGTTGGCCTATGGGTAATAAGGAGAGACATCATTGTGTGTGTCCCTAGAGACTGTTGTTCAAAGGGCAAGATGATTTTAGGGGCTTTTCTCCCACCCCCTTCCCTCCCACTTGTGCTTTCTCACTCTTTCTCTCCGTGAGGCTGTGAGGTGTACATTAACACTGATGAGGCTTCCATTACTTACAGTGATTGAATCAGAGAGGCAGCGTTTGCAGCCCTGCATTCAGACGGGGAGGCTGAGGAGCGGTTGGGTCATTGCTGTTATGCAGTACCTTTTACAACTCTGTAACATAGAAAGAAAGAATATACTTGTGTTGTAATTTAAGAAAGTATAATTATAACTTGATTATTGACACAACTGCAAGAAAGTTAAGAGGATAGAATGTAACAGGAGGGTAAAACTGTTCAGTTAGTTCACTTACATGATGCTGTTATCTATTTATATACAATTTTATTTAAAATAGTCATTTTATATAATAATATAAGTAATTTCATAAAACAGGGCAGAATGTTTAACAGTGAGACAAACCAAATAATACCACAAAAAAAAAAAAAAAAAAAGTTGAAGTTTGTTCACCAAAAATGACATCACATCATGAAGGATGATGTCACTGAGTTACAGTGATGTTAAAAAAATGTAACAAACAGAATGAAAACTGATATTGGAACTTTGATTATTGATTATATTATAATAATCTAATAATATTATAATATTTCCAATACATTTTAAAAAACATTGCAATTGAAGAAAGGACAAAATAATTTTTTTCTTAATATATTATAATATAGTATATATTAGTATATAAATAAAGTATAATTACAATAATTCTTATTATTAGCATTAAAACATTAAATTGACATTAAAATGAATGTAAAAAAAAAATATAAAATTCATAATATGTTTACTTATTTGTGAAAATATGATAACACAAAACAAATTAACATGGTTTACAATTTTTTTAAAAAAATCATTTTTGTATCCAATAAATTAAGACATACTCTGAGCACATGAAAAAATGCATAGTGTGAATGCCCCAGCAACTGTAGGCCACTCTGATAAAGACTAGAAAAAAAAATCAGTCATGACTTGACAAATAAGATCAGTGGGAAAGCAAAGAAAGAGGGCGAGCCAGAGTGATCCTAAACATGACTGTATGAAGAAAGCTTGGGAGTGCACTCTCATGTTTACTACTATCCTGCTGCTCTCAGCACACAAGAAAGCAAGGATTGATTTTTTTTTTTCCTTTCCGGCCCACGAGTATAAAGCAGCTGCTTGTGTCACTGGGCATGCCTCTCAAAAACAGCTGCCCAATCTGATCTGCTTTGCTGTGGTTTGTGGTTGTCTCTGGTCAACATAAGGGGAATTTAAATTCATGAATAAGCCAAAAAAATGGGCTTTTGCATCACTGAGAAGCCTGTCATAAGGCATGCATGATACATCTTGTTTTCAGCTGTGGTGGGCAAATTGCTTGCACTGCCAAATGCATCTATGTATTTTTATGTGTTTCTGTGTATACACTTGTCCAGACTAGTAGAGGCTAATTCACTTGGTTTAGATGAGCAGAATGGGAATATACTGTAAATCTGACATGAAGTCTAACTTAACATGTTTGAATGTATGTGTTTACTTTTTCAGCTAGGTCTAAGAGCATGGTCATGGGGGAGCTCTCCCGCGGCTCCAGCAGGCCATCGTCCCCCAGCCTCCAAGACAGGGCGTTGAAAGCGGGCTGGCTTAAGAAACAGCGCAGCATCATGAAGAACTGGCAGCTGCGCTGGTTTGTGCTTCGTACTGACCAGCTCTACTTCTACAAAGATGAGGAGGAAACCAAACCCCAGGTACAGTGGGAAGATGACAAAGCAACCTGAAAATAAAAATAAAGATAGGTTATTTATTATTATATCATTTATCTGGAATATAAGCTTGTCTTTGAATCACATTAATCAAAATAAAATCTGGCCCTGTCGTGTCTAAACAAGCTGACTGTTAATGTCACAGAAATAGGTTTAAAAAATAATAGATCTTGACCTTTTATTTTATATCTGATCAATAACTCTAAATCAATATGTTATTTATCTTACTGATTTATGCATTATTTGTGAGAAAAGTAATGACTTCACTATTTTCAAGTTCAACCCCACAACCCACAATACACACCATCTACAGGTTATTGGGCTCGACCTGAATCAGACAACACTGCATTCATTCAGGCAGTTATGAATATCATTGCATTTCATTGCATTACTGGATATCTGAAGTTTGGGACCGCTGTATGTTCATATGTTATAAACATATACAACACTACCATTAAGCGACCATTATCATTTAACAATTAACTATTACCCTTTTTTAAAGAAATTAATACTTTTATTCATCAAGGATGCATTAAACTGACCAAAAGTGACAGTAAAGTAATTTATAATGTCACAAAAGGTTTAGATTTTAAATGAATGCTGTTGTTTTGAACTTTCTATTCATCAGAGAATCCTGAAAAAATGTATTACAGTTTCCAGAAGAGTATTAAGCAGCAAAAGCATTATCAATGACTTGTGAGCACACATAGGGTTAGTGACACTGAAGAGAGGAATAAATTAAATTTAAAAATATAATAACACAGAAAACAGTTATTTTAAATGGTTTAAAATATCTAATAATTTTACTGTATATATTGATCCAATAAAGTCAGCCTTGGAAAACACAAGAGGCTTTATTTATCTATTTATCTTTCATTTAAAATTTTTTAAACATAAATATTATATACAAGATAAATATTCAAAATATAAAATAAATATTTGAGACTCTATGCGCACATTTGCACAAAAGATTTTTTTTAACAACACAAATTTGAACAATATTTCCTCTTTTGCTGTTCATGTATAATTTTTGTTTAAAAATATGAAAGTTTTATAGAGAGAGAGAGAAGAAAAGAAAAGAAAAGAAAAGAAAAGAAAAGAAAAGAAATAAATATCACATATATGCTAGCGATTCATTCTCCACTGTCAGCGAAGCTTTGGGAACACAGCTATATCCTTCTCACTG
Organism: Tor tambroides; assembly: GCA_021397915.2. Taxonomy (NCBI): domain Eukaryota; kingdom Metazoa; phylum Chordata; class Actinopteri; order Cypriniformes; family Cyprinidae; genus Tor; species Tor tambroides. The sequence goes on along the minus strand of JAFVLL020037316.1, from coordinate 4,503 downwards.
TCTCCATTAAACCAAGATGACATCAGCATGCTGTTAGCCTGACAAACTAATTTGGAAACAGCATGCCCTCCTGCTTGGCTGTAGTGTAAGTCAAAGCATTTAGCGGATACAGAGCGGCTGACCTGTGACCCCTAATGCAGCATGACTTTCCTCAGCATATACGGCCGACTCTGTCTCATCCATCCTTCAACTGGTATTATTCTCCTCTGGAGCCTGTAAACTCCCTGTAATGCTCCTGCTCTTTCTCCACCCCACCCCATCTCCATCCCAGCTAAATTCAATCTCTGCTGCAGAAATGTGCCCAGCTTGCATTTGAGTGGGTAACCCTATAAGCATTTACCCTTATCAATGCATACCCTCTGAAATTTCATTTAACTGCAGCTGAATGGCAGAGAGGAATTTTAGTTGAGCGATGAGAACCTGTGTTAATGCTGGGGCAGCGAAGAATGTAGGATGAACTAAAGGAGGCTGGTGCATAATTTATCATTTGACTGTGGTTGGGTCTAATTATGCATGACTCAGCATTGCTGATTACAGCGTAAAATTGGGCCATACACACAACAGAGAACTATAATCCCACACTGCCTTATCTGCCCTGAAGGTGAGCCCCTGTAGGCGCTTATTAGCACCACAAATCAATTATCAAATTACAATAGCCTAATGGAACACTAATCTCCAGTTATCCCTAAAGAGAAGTTGTTCATTTGGTTAATGCTTTAATAAATAAAACATCTTAAAATGATGTAAAACATTTCGGAATGAACACAAATTGTTCTAAAAAGTGCTCTTCAGACCAGCTTTCACTGTTTAAAGCAATCTTTTGTTTCTTTTTCCCTCCAGGGATGTATCCCGTTGCAGGGTAGTCAAGTCAACGAGTTGACAGCCAATCCTGATGAACCTGGGCGGCATCTTTTTGAAATAGTTCCAGGTAGGAGATAATTAAATTTACCAGAATCTTCTGTGGTCTGATTTAATAAAGCGTTTAAAGGTTTGTGGCATCAGGGCATAATCTGTGCATAATCTGTGCATGTTATATTTTATACTTACTTATACTCTTCATCCTACTTGTCACTCAAGGAGGAATATAATGGCAAAGCAAGAAAACAAATAAGGCACTGTGTTTGCAGGCTCTCAGCAGGAGCGTGCATATTGTTACTGATGAAAAACAGCTTCCTCATTACCAGAGTTAATCACTAGAGGGCATTAGGTGTCCTCTGAGGATACATGAAGGACATTTGTGAAGACTAAAATCCATTCATGTGCAAAATGCTGACCACCTACAATGAGATCCAAAAGTCTTGAGACCACATTGAAAATCTGATATGTTTTCTTTAAACCTTGTAATAAAATAATTCCATTGCAAAATGAATGACACCAAAAAGGAAATAAATGAAAAAATAAATAGTAAATATTTATTTTATACAACATAAATATATGACATTCCAGCCTGAGTGCTGCTTTCATTAGGCAAAAGGGGAACGTACACAATGTTCTGAAATTTCCATTCATTTGTCATTTAGTTATGCTGATAATATAATGTAATGGCATTAATACATTTTCTAGTAGATTAGAAAAAAAGACCATTTTTGGTAACACTACAGTAAGGGTTCCATTTATTAACATTAGTTATCTACATTACAAAAATATTGTAAATATTATTTAATTGACCTGAGCTAACATGAATTAACAATAAACAAATGCATTCTTATTAACTAATGTTAACAAGGATTAGTAAATACTGTAACAAATGTATTGCTCATTGTTAATTTATTTACGTTAACTAGTAGGACCTTTTTGTAAAGTGTTACCCAAATTTCAGTAGTGGTCTCCACTAGTCGATCCTGCTGTTTGGACCCACTGTGTGAGGTCATATGTATCAAATTGTACCTTTATAATTAACACAATGTAAAGTTATTGTTGAGTCATTCATCTGGTTTATCTATTTAGTTTTCATTTAATTATTTTTGGGGTGTATTCCCCCTGAATTCCTAATTCAAAGCAAACAATCCACCTCTGTTGTGTCACATGGGTCACGCTACAGATGCAGCAGTATATTCCTGTGGGGAGGATTCTGCTGAAGCTTCTATTGTTTACATGTACTCTGGGAACCTCCATATATCGCATCATTCTGCACAGCCTGACCCATCATCCCACAAGCAAAGGACGCGACCTTAGTTGACCTTGAATTCAGTATGGAGTGTCAGGCTAACATGAGCTGTTGCAGGTGGTCCTTGATTTAAAATAAAGTCTAAATGGGTGAAACTGACACATTTGCCTGTGTGGTCCATAGCAGTGACACATGCTTAATGAGACCTTCAGGATGCATTTAGTGACACAGCTGCTTGTGTTGAAACCAATGAAAGCAATCACTGACTGTCAAATATTAAAAAATCTCATACACTATTTTGAAGCGTGACAGCTGAACTTTTTATCTTCATTTATCTGTGGCCCTATACCGGTTACCTTACTCATGCCCTGCTGTAACTGTCCATTACCAGAGACATTTGGTGATGTTATATTTGATGCTAATTGTGATGAGGATTTTTATTCCCATCCTATGCAGAAATGCTATATAAAAAAAAATCTGTTTGCAATAAGAAACTCCAACTATGTCCACTATGGTCAAGTTTTTCTAGCTAGGTGATGTTATAGTGAAATGCTGTTGTCTTTTACTGGGATATTTTATTTAGGTGCTTAGCAACGCTCGGACTCTTTCCCGTCTTTGTCATATAATGACTGATGAGAGAATTCTTTTATTTACAACAAGTAAATATCACAAGCTGTTGCTACAGCAGTCAAACCTGAGCGTAAAGTTCAACCTACACCAACACGTGGCTTCACTTGGCATTCAGGACTGAGGTGTCTGTATTCTTTCCTGAGACTTTAATACTTTAATTAACTTTAATACTTTAATTTCATGCTGAAACAAAATCTAAGCATGAACAAGTACATGATGGAATGAAAGGTAACAAAGAAAATGAATAAATCATTAATGTTACCACCATTCAAAAGTATGATTTTCTAAAAAGAAATAAATACTTGTATTTAGCAAGGATGCATTAATTTGATCAAAAGTGAAAGTAAAAATGCGTAATGTTACAAATTATTTCTATTTTAAATAAATACTGTTCATTTGAACTTTCTGTTCATCATATAATACTGAAAAAATGTAACATGGTTTTTACAAACATTAAACATTAAACCCCGTCCGAATTAAATGATTTCTGAAGGATCATGTGACACTAAAGACTGGAGTAATGGCTGCTGAAAATTCAGCTTTGCCATTACAGGAATAAATTATATTTTTAAATATAATAAAATAGACAACCGTTATTTTGAATTAATAAGTCATAATATTTCTAAATATTACAGTAACACTTTAGATTAGAGCCCAATTCTTACTATTAACCAGTTGTCTATTAGCATGCATATTACTAGCATGCTGGCTGTTTATTAGTATGTATAAAGCACATATTAATGCCTTATTCTGCATGACTGTATTTTAGATCCCTTAATCCTACCCTGTATCTACATTACTAAGTATTTATAAGCAGTAAATTAGGAGTTTACTGAGGCAAAAGTCATAGTTAATAGTGAGAACTTGTCTCCAAAGTAAAGTGTGAATAAAATTACTGATTTTACTGTATTTTTGAAGATATTGACAGTGGATTATGTAAATTCATACTTAAGTGAAACTATGTCATGCTTGAAAATTACACACTTTTTCTTTTACTTTTTATGTAACAATTAAAACTGATTAGTCATTGATTGTTTGGAATGAAGAGTGGACAGAAAAACCTCTGATGTGTCTTGGTGGTCTTGCATCCCAGATTACTGAAATTTAGATTAAAAGTGAATAAAGGCTAAATCCCTTGTCTCTGAGAGTCTTTGCACACTTCTTAGGAGTTAGAGAAAGAATAGCTCTTAAAAATAGGCCAAACAAAAGGCAAGTCTTAGCAACTTCTGCTGAGAATGAAGCATGCATTAGTTGTTGAGATTCAGCACTGGCCTCCATTTATGTATTTTTTTTACATTCTGTTCTTTATTCTTTACATCTTGTCATTATTATTGTCACCTCTATAATCCTTTTGCAAGGTAGACACCGTGAGCTTCTCCATATAATGGCGTTTTGTTAAGTACACCAAACTAAACCCGCTTTCCATAAATCCTGGTCTTTTTATATCAGTCACTCAAACAATGGCTCTATTTACGCTTGCTCTCGACACAAAAGCACGACTGCAGACTGGAGTAGAGAGGTCTGATCTGAGCATGTCCTTACAGCTGACAGAAGCATCATGCTCTGTCTGTGAAGACTGCAGTTTAGTACATTAAAAGCTCTGATCTAAAGCCTTCTGGCAATGTGCAATAAAAGCATCTGTGTAACACACAAAGCCCCTTGTGGTCTTCGAAATGTCTTCAAAGAGGGGAAGTTTTAATTAATAAGCTGTTAGATTTAATAGGGGAAAAGATCCAGGCAACATGCAGAGATTTGTGCATCAGGCT
>JAFVLL020037315.1:0-16440 GCA_021397915.2 Tor tambroides | reverse complement strand
CCGGCCTCACAGATGAAAACTTGGGGATCATTTATCACTGTTGAAGAGGTCTCAATATTTCTCCTGAAAGATTTTCTACTTTTCATTACTCTCCCTGTTTTGATGACAGCGTCTGCAGTTTCTAAATAAATGATCTTCCCCGGCTTGTTGCTCTGTCACTGCAAGACAGAAAGTGAAGTGGTCGGCAATTCGTAGGCTAACAGAATAACTCGTCGAGCCTGTAAACAAGTTTAAAGTATGCAGAAGTTCAGGAGATTTATTTTGGCCCCATATAATGGCTTGATTTCAGGATGATGACATTATTGGTTATCCATTTCTCATCTCAGCAGTGCGTTCAGAGTCGAAATGCGCATCTCGGAGAGGAAGCAGGGGCTATCTTCAGCAGCACGGGAAACCGCATTTCTTTCGGCCCTGTTTTGAAAGAAGCAGACAATTCATCATTCTCTGAAACAGCAGGTAACTTATTACCAAGTTGTTCTGGTGGGGTAGTAAAACAAACTAATGGAAAAATATTTCAGCCGAACTGTCGGTCTGATTTGGTTTGTTAATGCCGTACAGATGACACTGAAGCCGTGGTGGTGATTATCAGCTCAGTGGCCGGCTGTTTGCTGGCGTGTTTGGCTCTCTTTCTTGTCTGGATGGCAAACAGACGTTGTCTGCAAAGGTCTGCCTACTGCTGGTCCAGGGCCCTTTGTGAATGCTAACAGAACAGAGCTCACTGCAAACCAGCCAACCGGACTGAAATCTGCATTGAGCATTCAATCATTATCTGACAGTTTTTGAATTGCTTATCATTATGTTTAGTTAGCTGCACTGGGAAGCTGATGAAACTATTAACATTGTTAAAAGAGGCCCAAAGTGCTCTTGAATATGCGATTATTCTATCATAGTGCCATGCTTTGAATATTGCAACAGAGATGTAAAAAATGCAAGCCAGTCAGCCATTTCATTGTGAACACTTATACATGCTAGGTAAATGTGTAAATAATGTAAACAGACAGCTGTTTAAAGGGATAATTCATACAACAGCTTGCCCTCATGTCGTTCCAAAACCTTTCTTTCCTCTGCGTAAAGGTGCAGTCGGATTTACCTTGGTTCCACAAATTTTCACCAGCAAAATGCAATCATTTCTGTGAATTTCATGTGAAGGCAAAAGTTTTCGCAGTGGGTTCAAGTTGGTCACACAGACTGTCTAATAGAAAATTGCCACACTAGTGATAATTTACTGTGACTGTAGACACTACACTTTTTTACGCACTTGTCAATTTTAAGATTTTGGTATTTCTCAAAATATATCTCAAAAGTATTTTTTCAGACTAGTGGAAGGAAAACATCCCAAATATACTTAAAGTGCTTCTTTTATAGCATTTTATCTATTTGTGTTTGTAGATTTCAGTCACAATTCATACCTTTAAAGGCTGTTTTCTCAAAATGTGATTTTTCTCCAGCTGCTGAGTTAACAATCTCCACTTCGGTATCACTTACATGTACCATATTTTACAGTTTTATTTCTATCTATATTCTATAGGTTTTCACAGAGGTTTGTTCATGTATAATTTGCCTGGTTTTATATAACATTTTATTCCAAAAAGAAAAAAAAAATCTTTTTATCTGGCTTTTGTCAGTATTTTTAGATTTATGGAGTGATAAAAAGAGATATCCAAACAAAATGAAGCAAGTATTTCGAACCGGGTTTCATCCAATGTTAAGATTTTTGTTGTAGAATGCATGCAGTTAGTGCATATTTAATTAGATAACACCTCATTTGCATACTTATAACATTTCATAAAACATTTAATACAAAAAATGTTTGTAATTCCTAATGTAATCAATCAACTGGGTAAGTATGGTAATATCTATTAGTTATTTGTTTTTACCCTATTCACCTGGGGTGAAAACAAAAGACATTTTGAAGAATAATTGTGAAAGTTAATGGAGTCCAAAACAAGATTCATTGTATGGATAAAAAAGAACAATAAGACATTTCTCAAAATATCCTCTTTGGTGTTCCACAGAAGAACAAAAGTAATTCAGGTTTGGAGCAACATGAGGGTTAATAAACAATGACATAATTTTCATTCTTAGGTTTTGGGTTGCTCATCCTAACATTCCCTATAGTTTATTTGCTGCTTTGAGATTTACCATTCTTTAATGTAGGACGTACTGATGTCAAAGTTATACATGAACGCAAAGATATACATGAATGCTTCCCTTTATGTATCACTACCCCAGCGCTCTCGAAGATTAGACATGTTGTTCAGCTGCTTATTAGGTTTCACATTATGTGTTTCCCTTTCAAATAATCGCCTTTGGAGGAAAAAAGAAGCAATTAAGTAGTAACAAGCACACTGCCTTTGAGATGCATCTCTTTGTAAATCCCACCGCCAGGCTGGGACAACCTAGGGGCACAGCAGATTTACTGGCTTGAAGATCACTTAATAAAAAACATAATGGCTTCTTGTAATTGAAAGTACAATCAAAATGGGCCCAACGGGAAATGAAGCGAATATGTCACAGAACTGAAAAGAAATAAACTAAGATATTAAATCTTCGAAAGTAGAGAAATAGACCATTAGAAACACTTGTGGTTGCTTGTTGCGTAATTACTCCTTCAGTAATTAAGGTAATTAGCTTATTGATTCCGTTATCTTATGTGGTAAAAGGTCATTTACAACCGTTTCAATTGCGTTGCGCACTACACACTGAAAATTACTGCCACCTTCACCACATCGTTACAAAGCAGAACATTATGACACCTTTTGACTGTGAATCTGGTTCTTGCATCAATATATATACCCTAGCAGAAAATCAACAGAACCCGTATTCGTGTTGAAATGCAGTGGCTGGCTCTTTGTGCACTTCTTAAAGGATGAAGTGTCTCTTCGGGTGGCCGACAAAGACTGAATTGCAGTGGCTGAATGCCAAGTCTCTCCTTCAAAAGCGTTGCAAGAGCGCTGAAGAGGCAAGGCATCGTCACCTAAAAGTGCTGCTCACTGCTTGATTGTTAATTACTGTTATTAGTATTATTACTTTATTCTTTGAAAGCCTGTCATTGAAGGTTACAGTAATTTGCATCACAGTTTGGCTTAGAATAACATTTACTCCACAGGTTTTTGCTAATGTGCCAAGAAATTCAAGACGTTGCGCTTGAGTGATTAATGAACAATGGGAAAACTTCCAGAGAACAACAGTAATTACAATGAAAATGTAACATGCACTTTATGTATCTGTTGAACTGTAAGACAATTAACCTTCAATTAATTATTTAGCATCAAATATCTTTGGACATTCTGCTGAAATATATTAAATAAAATGAAGCTGCTTCCCTAGCAACAAACGGCAAACATGCACACATGCACACATGCCTTATGAGGCAATTCCCACTGTTATGTAAAAACATGAAGCTGGTATATCCGGTTATCGGGTGTCCCGCACAAATCTCTCAGCCTCACCTGTGTACCTCATTCAAAACTGGCTTTGTTACATTTCTATTCTAGTAATCAGGGCTCTGACTCCTCCCACCAAAACCAGCAGAACTTTTTGTTTAATATGTGTTTCCTTGACCTGGTTTCTGTGTGCCAAGAAGCGATGTCGAAGGGCAGCGTCTTCATTTCCTGAGACTGGAAAACAAAATGACAGCAGCTAATTCCAGTGTACAGGATTCTTTCAGAGATGGCAGCCTGGGGAGATTTACTCATTTTAAAAAAGATGAGTTTGAAAGTGACTGGGAGAAACTGGCTGAGCGCAAGTTTGGTCGTGTCTATAAGGTGAAGGTTAAAGTCTGGCGGGAAACGTGTGCCCTAAAGACAACGACCAATGATTACAGGTACAAGTACACATTAGAGTTGAAGATTAAAACTATATTACTGTTAAAACTATGAGATTGTAAGTAGTTGGTAGTTGTTAAAATGTATAATATGTAACTGCTTTATTAAAAGTTAACTATAGTAAATATGAAATACACTGTATATTATGTTTGTCTTTTTATTTTGGATTTTACTGTGTATATTGTGTGTGTGTGTGTATGTGTATATATATATATATATATATATATATGTATATATAATTTTATATTTTATGGCCCAGGAACATGGCACAGATGTCCAAATTTGGAAGACTGAAGTTCAATTATTTAATCTCCATTTATGGAATAAGCAAAGATCCACCTGGTTTAGTGATGGAATATATGAGAAAGGGATCCTTGGACAACCTCCTCAGCAGTCATTTCTTAATGTGGCCTAAGAAGTTCCAAATGATCCATGAGATGACGATGGGCATGAATTTTCTGCACAGCATGAAACCACCCATTCTTCATTTGAACTTGAAACCAGCCAACATTCTTCTTGATGATCATCTGCACGTGAAAGTGAGTCAGATACTACTGCTCTTATCTTCAAAATGTTTCTGAATTTATTCCTGGTAAAAAGAGTCTTTATAAAGACTTTATAAGAAAGAGAGCTAGTGGTTTTGGAAACCCTTATAATACGGTTTTATAGGTAGCGCTTTTATCAGTCTTTAATGTTACTTTCTACATATATGCATTGTTAGGTTGAAATATACAACTTCAGAGTGTTTTCGTGGTTTCAGACTTATTTTATCTTTAAAGATTTCAGATTTTGGCCTCATTAAATGGGAGGAGTTTTCTGGTAAGACAGAGTTTATTGAACACCTGACAGCTCGAGGGAACATAAACTATGTGCCTCCAGAAACCTTTACCCAGAATCCTGAACCACCTGGAACAAAGTATGATGTTTACAGGTGAGAGTTCAAAACTTAAAGTACTTACCAGTATGTGCATAAATTGACATTTTGACAGTGAGTTATGATATGCCATGAAGTAAACATCTAAACATTCTCACTTTACAGCATTTCTATTATTATGTGGGAAATTCTAACTCAGCAGCGTGCATATCAAGGTATATATTGTTCCTAATTTTGGCACTTTCCACAGATTTTTACACAAATTGTAGTTTTGCATTCATCATTCAACCCAAGTTTTTTCAAGAAAAAAATGATCAAATTTGTTTTTTGTTGTTGTTGTAGTTTAAATGTGCAAAAATAATTTCTTCTATATTTATTTATTTATTGATAAATTTTGTCTATCCAATTTTGAATTTTTTATAGTTAAAAAAACAAACTTTTAAACTATATTTAATGCATTTTGCATTTTGGTAATAATGTTGACTGCACATATAAAAGAACACCGAACAAAACAGCTTATACTATTCCTTTTAATCCTTTTTAAAAGGTTGTCAGTCAACATTACCGAACCATCTTCCACTCACTGTTTATTGAAGAAAATGAGTTTGTAGCAAGTTCCTTTTCCTCTCTGTTTGTTCTGAGAGTGCTAGAAGCACAAGTGTTTGTTTACAAGCGCATTATTTGGAGTTTGTATAGTACAAAAATAACACTCCAAGCAATTTGTTCTATTCTCCTTGTCACAGGTCTGAATATGACAGAAATATTAATCAGAGTGTCATCTGGCAAAAGGCCTGGTGTAGAGAAGATCCCTGAAGACAAGCCCCCTGAGTGCGAGGACATGATTGGTGTCATGCAGCAATGTTGGCACCAAGACTGCAGCCAGAGACCGGCTTTCTCTGGTAACAAACCTCATTTTTGTTCTTGTTTCTGTTTAATGAAGACTATAATAGTGCTTGATTATATACAGACAAAATGCATTCCAAAAGTCCCAGCAGACATTTACTCAGTTGTCTTACTCTTCTGAAATAACAATGAGCAAAAAACCAACATTGCTGCATCTTTTATCAGCCTCCCAGTTCCTCTGTGACTGTTTCTTCCTCAGGTCACCTTCAGTAAAAGTTCTAATTAAATTATTTGATTTAGTGACTGCGATAATGAATTTTAGTATTCACTGTTTGTGTTCTTGCATTAAAGTAGTTTAATGAGCTTCTGCTAATTCTGTTGCAGTGTCGTATTGTATAATGAGTCGAATACAATTAATCTTGTACATCAGATTACTAAAAATGCAGTGTGATTAGCACAGTTATATTCCCTGCGCTATGATTTTATCTCATACACTGCCCAATTAAGTTGCTCCTCTATGAAAGCGGCTAAAAGGCTGTCAATCATTGGCTGGCCGTTTGCACATTTTTATCCAAATGATCACTTTTGTGTAAGAAGGCCTGAAAAAGAGCTAGAGCAAAAGTGCTCCCCAAAGTGACATTCAGCTGCATCATCTCCATTTCTCTACAGAGACCGTTCGGTTGACTGAAGTCCTTAGTGAAGTCCTAAAAATCCCAGACACGAATGCAAGGGCTGAGATAAGAAAGTGTCTGCCTGAACAGGTATGGAACATAAGTGACTCTTCCAGTGCATGTTTAGACCACAGTACACTGTCAGCAAAAAGGGGGTTAGTTTGAGTAATACTTGGGGATCTGTGAACACATTCCACTATTTTCTCAGTGCTAAGGAATGATTTAAACATGGTAAAATATTCATTCACAAAACTATGTATATCAAACTTTTTTTTTTTTTTTTTGGGACTAAAAAGTAATTCATCTTTTTTAAATGTCATAAACACTTGAAATTTAGCAGCCCAGTTCAGATTAATAGACCAAGGAAAATAGATTGCAGCTCAGCTTGGTCCAGTATTTATGCACGTTAGTCGGACTACAATTGGCGGCAATGTTGAACACTTGCTTGATGATGCACAACATGTTTTTAAACATAAAGATTAGCTTGACTTGCAAGACTGCAGCTGGAGACCTGCTTTCTATGGTAAAAAACACATTTTTGTTCGTTCATGTTTCTGTTTAATAAAGACGTCAATAGGGCTCAGTTATAAGCACTTTAGTGTGACTGAAGTTGTGATGCAATTGACCATTTGCAAAGAGCTTGATTGACAGGCGATCTGACCAATCATAACGCCGAATCCGCCATCTTGCCCGACAAACAAATAAGACAGGAGAGTAATTAACTTCGGTAGACCTAAACTGGAAAAATGTTGTGTATTGACGCTGACGTTGTGTATTGTGTCTTTCCGCGGTTGAAATAAAACACGTTCTGATGTTCATTCATGTTTATTTTGTGCTTAAGTAAATATGAAAAGACGATTTGTTGAACTAAGGCAATACAGTGATGTCACGACACATTAAAGAGCCACAAAATGATATTTATTGATTAAAATTCCTTTAAAAAAGACAAAATTTGAAAGCTGAGACCTTGTTTCATACCAGAAGTAACCTGCTCTGTCTTATCTGTCGGCATGTTGTCAGTTTCCTCTTTGCTCCACGATGTATTTTTACTGCGTGAGAACTTGGTGTGTGGCGTGAGAACGGCATGGCTTGACGGACATAGCAACAGTAACTAAGGAGGGCGGGTTTTTGCCAGTGGTCAATTGCAGTTTGATTCTTCATTTGGCTTCAGGGGGAATTTACACATCACTGTTTGCAACTAAAAATGGAAAACTTTTTATGTGTTTTGTCCTTTCGTTTACACAACAACAGTATATTTTGGGGCTTGAAAATGCTAACTTTTGAAAACAGGTTTCGAAGTGCAAGTTTTTGAAAACAATGCTCTTATTGTCTCTGTGTAAACGAGGAAAACACAAGTTTGCGAAAACCGTGACAGTGAACGAAAAAATGAACACAAACTTTTTAAAATCCATGACAATAACACCTTCATATTTTTTACCACTTTCTGACGTCAGCAAATTGTGTTATTAGTCACAAAATAAAAAATAACATTCAATTTGGGTTTCTCTCCATTAGCCAAAGAAAACAGCTGACTCCTCAGGCAAGTATTTTGTCCAAGTCCTTGCATTCAACCTTTTTTTTTTTGTCTGTACAAACTCTCCACGCTCTTACTTTATATGAAATTGTCCATCCAATTTTTTTCTCTACAGATGATTCTAGCATTCACTCTCTCCTTGTAAAGAAAGACTTTGAGAGCTTTAAGAAAGTTCTGCAAAAAGAGCACGTGTCTATGGTCTTCCGAGACAACAACTCTCTCCTTCATCACGCTGTGGCAAGCGGGGACACAGAAAGCGTGCAGATGGTCCTAAATCTGGGAGCCTCGGTGAATTGCCAGAGTGTAAAAGGCTACACCCCGCTCATCGTTGCAGTTCTGCACAAATTTTATGAGATCTGCAGCTTGCTGACAGACTGTGGGGCTGACGTCAATCTCAGCGATGGCGACCAATGGACCGCTCTGCATTTTGCTGTACAGGCTGGCGACGACAGAGCCGTTCGCCTTTTGTTAGACAATAAGGCGAGAGCCGATGCCAAGGAGAAGGACGGGTGGACGCCTTTGCATCTCGCTGCTCAGAACGGCCATGAGCACATCGTGAGAATCCTGCTCCGGCGTCTGGATGCCGTGGATGAGCAGGAGCGCCAGTCTGGCCGTACGCCGCTTCACGTGGCTTGCATTTACGGTCACGTGAACATCGTCAACCTCTTACTCAAAAACGGAGCTGACGTTAACAAACCGGATAACCTTCAATCCACTTCCCTACACTTGGCGGCAGACGAGGGTCACTTCAGAGTGGTCCGTTTGCTGGTTAATAATGGGGCTGATGTGAAAACAGTCGATGAGCAAAGCTACAGTCCCCTACATTTTGCCGCTCTAAAGGGTTACACAGGTATCTGCAGACTCCTGTTGAGTAAAGGAGTCGACCCCGATATCAGAACCTATCAGAATTGGACAGCCATGCACCTGGCAGCCCTAAAAGGCCATCCGGAGACTGTCCTCATGTTGGAGGAGCACCATGGCTCAGTCAACGTCCAAGGGAAAGATGGCTGGACTCCTCTGCACCTAGCTTGCCATCATGGGCAGGAGGAGGTGGTGACTATGCTGCTAACAGCGGGTGCCGACCCTAACCTGGCCGAGGATAACAGCTGGACACCCCTCCACTTAGCCTGTAACAGTAGCTGCTTCCCTAGCGTTCTGCAGCTGATATCTCACCAAGCCAATGTGAATGCCCAGAATAACAGCCAGTCGACGCCATTGCATTTAGCCGTCCAGCTCAGCAACCTCCCAATCATCAAAGCCTTGCTGATGAATAATGCACAGCGGGATATGCAGGACTCGAAAGGATGTACCGCCTTAACCTTGGCTCAACGGTGCAACAATACAGAAGCCGTGGAGCTACTGAACAGCTAGCACACCGGTGGAGATCCTGGCGGAGAGCGAGCTGTGTTTGGTGACAGATAACTCCACCATTAGAGGGAGTGGAGCATTGATTTTTATGCTATCGATTTCCTTCCTCCTGCAAAGCCTGTTCTTATAAACAGTCCTGCTGTTGTTTGTGATTTAGATTCCTAGAATTTAATGCCTTTGTTTGGGTTTGGTTAAGAGCTCAGGTGTGTTCTCAGAATGGAAGTGATATGAATGAAGGATTTTAAGACTAGCAGTATGTAGTGGAAGTCAACATAAAATCGAAATTGCGTTAGTTTATTTATCTTGAATAATTCATCAGAGCATGTTATTCCTAAGAAGACAATTGTTTGTTTTTGTAATATTTAATCAAAAAACAATAACTTGCTCCATCATTGAAACGACTTTCTATATCGTTTATTCACTTAGGTCGCACAGGCAATTAAAAAATGTTAAAGGTATAATTTACCCATAAATTAAAATTCTGCCTTGATTACATAAAATCCTCATGTTTTTATCTGTGGAACATTAAAGACTATATTATGAAGAATGCTGGTAACCAAAATATTTTGGTGACAATTGTATGGAGAAAAAAAACACTGAGACATTTCTCAAAATATTATCTTTTATGTTCCACAAAAGAGAGAAAATCAATGTAACGACATTAGAGTGTGTAAATGTTGACTTTAATTTTTTTTTTTTGAGTGAACGTTCCCTTTTAATAATTACACAGATAACAATTATTTAGCACACTTACATTCAATCTGGCTCCATTCTGGTGTATAACAATCTAATCTATCCACACATATTTTTTTCTTGCTGAATATCCAATGTAATTTAAAAACACATCATATTAGAGGAGTAAAATAACTTATTAATGGTAATTCATGTTGACAAAATTGCCTACCACAAAGTGTGGTATTTTGATACCTAATCGTGTATTTAACATGATTCAATACATTCATACCTGCATGAATTCCACTACTGCCAGACATGCATATGTCATGGTGAAAAAAATCATAACCATTCATGGCATTCAAATGGCATTTTACTTTCACAAACAAAAGCCAAAAAACCTGTTTGACAACATGCTTATTGCTTCCCAGCAGGCTTCCGCTCACGTTCGACAGCTTTGTCCTAAACACAAAGGGCAAAAAAAAAAACTATATAAAGTGAATGCAACAACCTCCATTCAATGTCATTATACAGTTGTATATATATATATATAATAATTGAACTGGTAGTATGGTAGACTTCATTACATTATTCATTTTTAACAGGTGTAAACTTGACTGAAATCCAGTTTTGTATTTCACAAAGTGTAATGTACATTAAACATGACATCATAAGGTAAAGCTTGAATTACAATGTTCATTTCAGTAATTTCACATACTCTCTTGGGTCACACAGAAAGTTGTAATGAGGTTTCTGAGCTTTTGAAATAAACATCAGAATATCAATCACTTTTTTAGCAAGGTTCTGGCTTGTGTTTTTTCCTCAAGTGAATATGTTAATAAAACATCAAAGTTTGTGAAAGAATCCGAACACATGCAGCCCATTATCACAGACTGTGGTTTGCACTGCAGCCTCTCCACTGTAATGTACATGACACTTTAAATGTCTCATTAAAGTCTGCATAATAACAAAAGCATCTACAGCACGAATTGATGCAATGTTCATTCATATGCAGTAATATGAAATTAAACAATCTTTTATGTAATAGCATGTTTCTCGGGTGTTTTTCTCACGCAGAGGAACCTTACATGAGATTAGAAAGTAATATAATTTCCTGTCTTGTCTCTAATTCCAAGTAAGGAAAAGAAGAACAATTCTGCTCAGTGTGTGCTTGTGTGTTCATGTTTACACAGTAAACCGAAAATCCTCAATTTAATGTAATTAAATAGTTGTTAGTGTTTGGATCCTGAGTGGAATTTGTGAGGGAACATTTTTCTTTAAAGCTTCAAAACATTCATAATACCAAAGCTGAAAATATTCCCCGTGGACTATTGTTAATGTACCAAAGAGCATCATATATGCGGATTAGGTTTAAATCTTCACAGCAAATTTGATAAAAATTATTTTATACACAAGACTGCACATCCAAAGAAATGTGCTGAAAAATACAGTACCATCTCCGAGAGGAGATTGCTGGTGAAGTATGACCAATTATTGCTCTGTCAGACTTTCATTTCATTACTTTTGGGTCCTTTAGGCAAGCACGTAGATAGCTCTACTAATGAGTGCTTGATTAAGTTTTACCCAGCATGCACTGAACCCTCTTCCAGAGAATGACACCATGATTTCACTGTCAACACATTAGCTGTTGCTATAATAGACCATTAAAATGATTTTGTTTACATAATTGCTATAGTAAGAGGCCACTACTGTTGTCACAAAGAATGCCATTTTCCTTCCCTTGAATTATGTTAGCTTTGAGGTCATCTACTGTATACTACTACTAAAATTTGACAAAATTTGACAGTCTTTCTCTTCTTGGCAAACTGACCAAAAATACTGATGACTCATCCTGCACTACACAGATGTTTGTCCAATCAAATGCTTTCTAGAATTTTGAAAATACCTGAGGAAAAAGAATACAAATTATATTTAAAATGTACAACTTTCTTAGGAAATTAGAATAACGGCAATTAAAAAGAGCTATTAGAAAAGAAAAGAAAAGTCTACAGTAAGGGTAACTATTCACTCTTCATGAAAGTTTTATATATATATATATATATATATATATATATATATATATTATTCATTTAATATGCATGAACTAAATATGTCAAACTCATACAATAGTTAAAAACGATAAGCTTACTCCAGACTTGTTGAAAGGAATCATGTGACAGGGTAATACAGGCATGAAATTAGTACTGTATTTATTATTTTATGAACACATCGTTAAATTCAATGCCAAAGGAAAATATAGCTACTTGTTTCATATTTTATTAAAGATCCTTTTTGTTGCCAAGAATCTTTAGATGCTGCTCAGAACATTTTAATAGAACCCAAGAGTCCCAAAAGTAGTCTTTTGCTTCTACCTAAGACCATCTGTCATCCAAAAAACCTCTGAATCACCTTTTTAGGAGCAAATTGGCAACCAAAGGTGCTGATGCAGGATTCGGTCCCAAATGTTGTGGTAATGTGAAATAATGGTTTACAGATTATTCGTCACATTGATTGAAACTGGCTTTGTGAAGGGCTTTGTATAAGATTAATGCAAGAACCGCTGGATGAGATTCAGGATTCCTTAGAGATGTGCAAATAGTCAAATTTTATGCCAATGTTGTTAATTTAGCATTGAAATATGACAGAATGAGGTTAATGTGAATTTTTTTTTGGACAAAACCATAATATGGGAGTTTCACAGGCTACTGTATTCTGGCCAAAGATATTCATCTTCATTAGGCTTCTTGATAACATTGTTCCTACCTCGTCTGGCACACGACAGCATGCTCTCGCTCTATTTTCACCTGAAATCAGGAAATTCTCAGTGTGTTATTGTGACATGATGCCTCCTCAAACTGAACCTTGACAGGATTCCAGTACATCTTCATCGCTCAGAGTCTTTTCATCTTGGTTGAAGGTCACAAAATTGTCACTTCCTGATGTATAAACCAGCAATTGGCCTTCACTGATCTGGGTCACATGCTGCACAAAATGGAAATTAGATTTTTCATTCACTTTATACTCCACTCATTTTTTTCCTGTTTAATATTGATTCAGTAAGTTGCTGTAACTCACTCTGAACTGGTTTACTTACATTTGGGTGGATGAAAAAATGACTTTCTTGATGGCTGAATTCCTCAAAATCTAGAAATGCTTCCATTCAGGTCTGTCCATGAGCTGCTCATATTTGCCAGAATCAAATCACTGCTTTTGACATTCATCGTATCCAGAGGGTTGGCTTACTGTCAGAAGTGTCATGCCCATCCAAATGTACTTTGCTTGATGTGTATTTTGAATGCAACTTCTAAAAAATATCAAAAAAGAAATGTTTTTGTAAAACGATGTGTCATAAATCACCGGTTCACAATTCACATTTTGTGCTTGGCCTATCCTTATTCTGCTTGAAACATATTCTTCTTCTGAGGAAGACAATAAGGAGTTATTATTCTATTTTAGACACAATGGAAATGCTTTGATCACTGACTTTCAGGTGTAATTTCACTGTAGGCAGAACTTTTTAATCATAATTTAACATAATATTATTGTTTGACCCAGAACAAGTGGAGTTTTTTTTTTTTTTGTCAGAGGAGATTTGTTCAAACATTCAAACATACTTAAACTAATCGACTAAATATTTATGATATTTAAAACTTAAAAAATATTTATAATATTTAAAACTTAAATATAAACATAAACTTATAGTGCATTTAACAAGATTTTTAAATTTAGATTTTAGTGATATGCTCTATTTCTTTCAGAAATCGATTTATGCTCTAGTTCTTTTTTCTAGTAAACTAACTGGTGGATATTGAATGGCTTTCCTAAAGGAAACGTGATTGTTCACCGCGGTTTATGGACGTCTTTTCACAGTCGACTGGGCGATTACATGAGAGACAATACACTTCTCTAAGTTCTACTATTTCTTTCAATATACTCTCAGATGTTCATTCATGTTTATTTCATGTTGTAAATAGTATTGAGACCTGAGACGGTTACAGCCATCTGTCATATCACATTAAAGAGCGTCAAAGCCACATTTATTCATTTATTGTTTGAATTTGATTATGACATTAATAACATTTAAAAGTGGAAACTTGCTTTTATTCAAAACAATTTCAAGTTCAGAGCTTATGAATGTGTTTCTCCACATGACATAAGACCCAAAATAACATTTCTGTGCGCGTTAAAATTCTTTTCTTCACAATACATCATTCTTATCTAGTTATTTTATAAATAACTCTATTCTTATAGACCCTTAGTATCAGCATTGTAAAAAAATCGTAACTGAGTAGGGTAAAATTGGGTTAGTTCTCTTGCGCATTGATGGAAAAATAATTAATCTCAACACATTTAACGAATGGCTATGCTATTCTTAACTTTGTCAGTTTATCTGAATATTAACATATGTGAGATTTACAACTAAGTGAAGAAATGTTTCTGTTTATTTCTCTTAGTAACTCAATGGCTGATTGTAACCTACTTTCCTGTAAACTGCATTAGTGGAAGTGTGTGCTTAGAAAATAAATGTATATATGGCAGATCTAGTCGATGAAAATTCCCTTCAAATCAAAACACGGCTTTACTTTGATTGGAAGGGATAGGAGAGCCACAGTTCAATGCTATTTCCTCAAATAATTACATAATTGTGCAGACAAATGACTTCTATTTGCAATTCCTGACAGCATTGCCCTGGTAAATGAATCAGCGCTGTGTGGTTTGACTGGGTGGGGTGTGTGGAGGACGGTCCAGTGGGCAGCAGGAGCGCTCTTATTAACACATCAGAAAAACAAACACAGCACCTGCCTGTGGCTCAGCTGGCCCAGCTTAATTCTCTTTAGTTGGGCTCATAGGAGGGGGGTAAACGTGCCAAGCAAGTGATTATAGCTTCAGCGCTGTGGGAGCCCTCACACCCTCCCTTCCTTTCTCTCTCTCTCTCTCTCTCTCTCTCTCTCTCTTTCTAGCTACTTGCATGCACAGCTCATTCTCAGCCCAACATCCCCAGCCCAGAGATTTAAGTCCCAAGTCTTTGAAGTCCCAGAGATTTAAGATGATAGGATGTTGTGTTTTGAAGAGACAAAGACATGCTGTACATACTTGAATAAGTAAAGTGAATGAGTAAATTTGAAATTTTCATTTGTTTTAAACTCAAATAGCATCAAATGATTTGTAAATGTTACCCTTCTTCCCTTGTTACGTTCTGTCACCTGTCACATCTCCAAAATGACTTAATATCCCGCCCACGTGACCCCTTTCAGGTTCTGTTAAGTGCCGACAGCAATCAAGGGCTGTTGAACTCCGTGTCTGACGATGAAACCTGCCGTCGCGTTTGTCCTTCCATCGACTCGCAAGAAAAATAACCCTGATTGCTGGGTATCAAAGGAGCAATTTAGTTCATTTGCAACTGTCCAAATTCATGGCGTTTCTTACGCGTAATGTCATACTTTGCGTTCAGGAATTTTTAGTGCAAATTACCTGGCTGCTCTCTGTTGTTAGAGTCCGTGCTAACAAGTTATTTTTAACAGGTAATTTAGTCGGCTAATGAAGCTTGAAGAATTTTAGGTTCTTAATCTGTTTCTATTGAAAAGCCAAGTGCAAAGTTTACTTTGCTCAAGTGTCTCTCATTTTTCAGAGCAAAATCATTATTCACATGCAGCACTTTCACATCCACCTGCATTTGTGATTGCAATGCAGACAAGTGGTGAAAAATGTTCTTGACAGATTTTATTTGCAAATGTGAAATAAATGACTAGTGCCCTACACATCCCTGGTGTTGAGGGTCAAACACCACAGGTTTAATCTCATTTTAAGGCCGTCATTGCCTGGCCCTGAGAGTTTTGACAGTGATCTGTGCTTCACAATCAACACAGGCTGATGATTTATAATGTGTTACTTTACCTTGCACTCTGTAATTTCATTTGTGATGCATTTATATATATAGTGATATTAAATGATTAATCCGAAAACAATTAATCGCACCCAAAATAAAAGTAAAATATGAAAAATAAGAAAAGTATAATAATAAGAATAAGTATAATAATAAGAAAAGAATAAATAAGAAAAATGTTATATTTCTATATTAAATATATTCATCTATAATATAAATTATATAAATATATACATGTAAATATTTTCAAAATATATACTTGTGTGTATTTATACATAATAAATATACACAGTACACATATATGATCTTGATTAATCGTTTGACAGCACTAATATATATATATATATATATATATATATATATATATATATGTATGTATGTATGTATGTATTTTACCAAGTATGTAACTAAATAATATTCAAGACTTAATGTAAAATTGGAAAATGTAAAAAATTGAGAATCAGCAGTTCGCCCCTGCTGGCAGATACTGTAACTGCACCATTATATTTCTCCATTAACAGCCATTCAGGAGCTGTGTACTCTGATGAAAGAAATATTTGGGAGATTTTTCTCTTTCTGCTGCCTTTTTATGTCATGGCTCAGGATGGTTGTGAGCCAGTTAAAGGCTTGGGACCTTAATAGGATACTCCACCCAAAAATGAAAACACTCTCATCATTTATGCCGTACCAGATGTACAGTATATGACTTTCTTTCTACAGATAAACAAACAAAAAATGTAAAAAAAAAAAAAAAAAAAAAATACATC
>JAFVLL020037314.1:82446-97971 GCA_021397915.2 Tor tambroides | reverse complement strand
CTGTTGTACATCAGTTACCCTACTAATGAGCGTTGCTACACAAGACAAGCCTTATCATAGATTTATGATGAGAATCTTAAGTATTCCTATGCCACACAACCCCTGCAGTTTACTAATGTTTATTTACCAGTGGGAGCCTGTTAGATTCAGATAGCAACAGATGTGTTGTGCTTGTCAATGTGCTGTGTCTTTTTCTGAACCTCAGACAGCAAAATGCTGACCTTTCTCCAATATTCTGTTGTTTTCTCTTCCAGCTGGGTGCCCATGAAGGATTTTTGATTGTCAGACCAGAATGATGTTGTTGACGCAAAGTTCAGTCTGCTATTTACTGAATCGTTACCCAAGTGCAATATGTACTCTGAAAGAGAAATCTTTATTGAGTAGCAGATTATGTTTCAGAGTGTCCAGAGGGAAAAAAAATCTTTTTTGTATATATACATTTCCTATAGATGATATGAAGCTCATAGAGGCACATTCTACATCTTTATTCTGAAGAGGCTTACATACTTCATAGCTATTGGATTTCTACCGTGTACATGTAAAGGCAATCAGTGATGGATATAATATGTGACCCTGGACCACAAAAGCAGTCTTAAGTCGCTGGGGTATATTTGTAGCAATAGCCAAAAATACATTGTATGGGTCACAATTATCCATTTTTCTTTCATGCCAAAAATCATTAGGATATTAAGTAAAGATCATGTTCCATGAGGATATTTTGTAAATATCCTACCGTAAATATATTAAAACATGATTTTTGATTAGTAATATGCATTGCTAAGTACTTCATTTGGACAACTTTAAAGGCAATTTTCTCAATATTTAGTTTTTTTGCAACCTCAGATTCCAGATTTTCAAATAGTTGTATCTCGGCCAAATATTGTCCTATCCTAACAAACCATACATCAATGGAGAGCTTATTTATTCAGCTTTCAGATGATGTATAAATCTCAATTTCGAAAAATTGACACATATGACTGGTTTTGTGGTCCAGGGTCACATATGACTATTGTAATCTAAGCTTGAGTGTTTTTTCCAGTTATGTATGTTTCTCTTTTGTCTTTGTCACATTCCTCTGTTGTCCCTCTCTTGCAGTCCAGCCCCATATTACTAAGCTAAGGAACGTGACAGCTGTGGAAGGCAGCGCTGCTATGATCTCCTGCAAGGCTGAAGGTGAACCTTTGCCTGAAATCTCCTGGAGGAGAGCGAGTGATGGACACAGCTTTTCAGATGGAGATAAGGTACAATATTATTCATAGAGTAAATAATGTTTTTAAAAAAAAATCTGTGCAAAAATTTTGGCACCGTAAGATGTTTTAATGTTTTTAAAGTAAGTCTATTATGCTCACAAAGGCTGCATTTATTTGATAATGTTGTGAAATATTATTAAATATTACATGTTATTATGTTATTAATATATTATATTATTATCATATTATTTATATTATATATTATTAGAGTTATCTAAGTGTATTTTAATGTGGTAGCAAAGCTGAATTTTCAGCAGCCATTACACCGGATCCTTCAAAAATCATTCAAATATTCTGATTTCTAAATGTTATCAATGATAAAAACTGTGATGCATCTTTTTCAGGATTTTTTGATGAATAGACAGTTCAAAAGAGCAGCATTTATTTAAAACTTTTTTTTTGTAACATTGTCAATGTCTTTATTGAAACATTTAATCAATTTAATGCATCTGTGCCAAATAAGTGTTGTTGTTTTTTGGAAACTTTTGATTGGTAGTCTGTTGTCTTCATGTGGTGAGAGTTAATGTGACGTTGTAAAAAGTTTGAGACAGCAAGCACTTTGCTCTACTGTACATTTCTCTTTTTTACTTTTTTTATAGCATATCATAAACTACTTCCAAGAACACGTGTACACTGGAAAAAAAAAAATTTACACTGAATTGAACATGAAATTTAGAAGTAGAAAGACTAAAATAGTACTTTCTTGTCAAATGTACTCCAATAATCTTTGTTAGATTTACAACTTCAAAAAAATCTTTTCCACAATGTATGGTATTTGCAGGTTATTTCAACCACCATTTCCTCTCAGTCACTAAACAGTGCAGCATTTTACCAGCACATTAACTGCCAGATATGTGTGACGTTCGGTCTTTGCTCACGCCCACTGTAATAGTCATGGACATTAGAGGATATAATAGACTAGCACGCAGAGACACAGCCCTGAGGCCCGTTCAGTCTGTGCACCGGTTTAAGGCTGAAGAAGGCTTTCTGTGCTCCAATAATGCTCTGCGTTTCCTACCGGCATGCTCCGTGTCTGTGCTGAATGCGAATGCGGCCTGCAGAATGGCAAATGCGATTGCAGCGGCCAGGCGGGAAAGATGATGGGAACAGAAACTGTCAAAGATCATTAGAATTCTGTGAAAGGTGGGTTGTTGGCATCAACAATAGAGGCAAACGGAGCCTGACTCCAGGGAGTAACTGTGAAAAGACTCCCCATCACAGTTAATCTAGCGAGAGCTGCTCGGATAGCGATTAGAATAGCCTGCATGGCTGGGAAATGAAAGAGGATTCATACAAAGAGGTGTAGGAGAGCAGCGACGCTTGCCGCCACTCAATATGAACAAAATGAGTTTGATTTAAGCTGCTCTTTCAGAGGTGTGGGGATGTGGAGGTAAGGTAGGGGAGTTAGTCTGCTACAATTACACAGGGACCGGGACCAAACCTGTGCTCTGAATTCAAAAGTTGCAAACAATTGATCTGGGGGCCTCTTCGCTCCCCTCCGTTTTTCTCTGAGCGAGTAAAGTAAGAGTTCAAAATGGACACCATTAACTGCAAGGAGCAAATTGAATGGTGGAGCTGTGTGGAGAGAGATTTGACATTTGACTCTTTAGCACGGTCTGTGGGGGCCAATTAACAGCCTAGAATGATAGGACTCACTTGATGTCTACATGCAGAAAAAGCAAATGAAACATTTTGTATATTAAAAAATATCTTTAAAACCGGTTTAATTTGTTTTTATATAATTTCTTGCTGGTCCATGGCCTGGAATGATCTAGAACTGAAGTAGCATATGCATAGGGTATAGCGTAGTTAAAGCATTGGGGTGGCATGGAAAACTTTACATAAATAATCTGGGTAGGCACAATCCCATAAAAATGAATGTGCAATAATGTTTTCCTTTAAAACTTTGTATATTTACATATACTCTACTGTTCAAAAGTTTGGGGTCAGTAAGATTTTTAAAATGTTTTTGAAAGATGTCTCTTATGCTCACCAAGGCTGCATTTATTTGATCAAAAATACAGTAAACACAGTAATATTCTGAAATATTGTTACTATGTAAAATAACAGTTTTTTATTGTAATTTTAAAATGTAATTTATTCCTTTGAATTTTCATCAGCCATTACTACAGTCTTCAGTGTGACATGGTTTTTCAAAAATCATAGTAATATGCTGATTTGGTGCTCAAGACACATTTTGGTAACACTTATTTTAAGATGTCCTTATTACACATTACATATACTTACTATTATAATAACAATAAATTATGCATAATTACATACAAGTAACCCTAAACCAAACCCTAATCCTAACCCTAACCATATAGTAAGTGCATGTAGTTAATTAATATTACTCAGTACTTAAATGTATAATTACACTGTAACAAGGACACCTTAAAATAAAGTGTAACTCACATTTCTTATCATTATGTTATTACAGTGTTTACAATGTCTTATTACATTGTTTAAACCAGCTGTGGGGCTTAATATTTTTGTGGAAACTGGGATTTTTTTTTCAGGATTCTGTCATGAATTTTTTTTTTTTTTTTTTTTTGTAACAATTTAAAAGTCTTTACTGTCACTTTTGTCACTTTTCATTTCTTAAAAAAATCTTACTGACCCCATACTTTTGAACTGTAGAGTATGTTATATAAATTTATTACACGGCTCTCTGGAATGCTTGATTCTGATTGGTCAGTTGAGACATTTGCAGGTTCGTTCTTTTCAAATAATAACCTCTCCAAAGTAATAACGCATAGCCGGTACTACTTGTATGTTTAAAATCCCTCCGCGCCAACAAAGATTACCGTTTGGCGCCATCTTGTGACAAACACTGGACAATATATATATATACATATATATATTCATATGTAGATGTTATAAATTGTCTTACTAACGTACATCGTTTGAATGTTAGTCACGTGGTACTATATCGTTTCGCGGAAGGATAAAAATGTTAATTTAAAACAAATATGCCAATAAAATGTTTCAAATTCATATTCATGTCCAGTTTTTTTTCCTTATGTGGCAAGTAGCCGTGTAATAAGCGGGATAATGTACAGGCAGCCTGTAGTTATCGCGAAATAAGCCCCTTCAGTGTGATACAAGACCCTCCGCTTCGCGTCGGGTCCTGATCACACTGTCGGGGCTTATTTCTGCGATAACTACCGGCTGCCTGTACATTATCCCTTACATATAAATGTATTTGTAGTATTGACTGGGCCACCGGAAAAGCCCTGGTGGTGCCTAAGTCCAGTCTGTCCTTGATCAGGTGGTGGGTCTTGTTTTGTTGTTCCCAGTTGAATGGTTTGAACCAGCAAGAAACTGCTACCATGTTCCAAAAACCAGCTTTTCTGATTTAAAAACAAAAATAGCTTAAAAATGATTTTCTTTGTTCCATGGAACACAAAAGGTAGATTTCTGAAGAATATACTGGGACACTCTTTTCAATATAATAAAAGTGAATGAGGAGAGAGGTTGTCAGATGACAAAAAGCACCATAAATTATCGCAAATGTAGTCCAAATGATTGGACTTCTGATGCAGTTTGATAGATTACTGTGACAAATAAACCCAGATTTAATTTATTCACTGGAAATCTTGACATCAAGCCATTTCTCCATGATGTTTTCATGATGAAATGGTGAGTTTAGCAAGTTTATGAAAAAAGTATTTTCTGGTTCATGAAATAATCGTTCATTTGAATCAAATCTTTTAAATGAATTGGTCTGAATGACAAATCAAACTCACCCAGTCTTTAAGTTCAACCCGTGACTCACTGATCTGGTGTCAGTGAATACTGACTTAAATTTCTCTGTTTCTCACACAGAGCTATTGCATGTCTTCAAAAGACTTGAAATACAATGAACAAATCATATGAGTTGCTTTTATGATACGTTTATGATGTTCTTCTATCTTTTTTGAAGCTTGAAAGCCTTTCATTGTAATTGCATAGAAAGTCAGTGTTCTGAATTTCTTCTTTTGTGTTCCACAAAAGAAAGAAAGTCATACGGGTTTGGAACGACAGAATTTTCATTTTTGGGGGGTGAATTATCCCTTTAAGCTGGTGTGACCTGTTTCTTTCAGCAGGGAAATGGCAGAGAAATGGGTCTGGCTGCTGTGATGCATGTGTCAGCATGAGCGTGGAGATTAGTGACTGACTGAGGGCAATTTTGGTCAGCTCGGATGATGAGCGGGGTGTTGAGACAGGAAGACAGGCCTCAAAACTGTCATCATGTACTGCCTCTCGTTAACCACACTACTGCTCACTCTCACTAATCAAAACTGACACCGCCACACATCCCTCTACTGCTTATTATGCAGTGAATGCTTCAGAGGGCAGTGGCAAAAACTGGAGAGTTGATTTACATCAGAGCAGTGTTGTGGTCTGCGGAACAGAAGTCTGTGTGATGTCTCCTCGACTTGTTTGCTTTTAAGATGGTTAAACAGTCTGAGATCCACGTTTGTAAAGGACTGTTTGTAGTTCTTTAGGGACCGACCGTGTACTCAGTGATGATAATCTAATTTGGGATTATGCTGTTCTGTGGCTTTCGTATCCTCTCATGGATTTACATTCGTTTTGTCAGTGGTTCAAAAAAGCCTTGTAGATCTGATGTATTTGACGCTGTAGTAAAATAGAGGTTTTTTTTAGTGTGCAGTCTTCTAGTGACCTTTTTGGAAAGTTTTACTTAAGCATACAGTCTCCATACAAAGGGACATTTCTGTTCATTTTAGAAGAGGTTGGCATTAGTATGATGCTTAGCTAACAACGCAATACTCTAAGCATAAATGTACTTCAACCTTTAAAACATTTGGGATCTGTATGATTTTTTAAAATGAAAAAAGTCTCTTACGCTCACCAAGGCTGCATTTATTTGAGTAAAAAGACAGTAAAAACAGTAATATTGTGAAATATTACTTTTTTAAATATATTGAGAATAGAAAACAGTTACTTTTCCTGTAATGGCAGAGCTGAATTTTCAACATACATTAATCCACTCTTTAGTGTCACATGATACTCTGCTTAATATCTTTGTGAAAATCACAATACATTATTTTCAGGATTGATGAATGCAATGCATTTATTTGAAACAGAAATTGTTTGTAACATTATAAATGTCCTCACTGTCACTTTTGATCATTGCATCCTTGCTGAATAAAAACATTCATTTCTTTCTTACTTTCAAAAAGAAAAAATAAATAAATAAAAACCCCAAACTATTGAACAGTAACCATCTTGGATTGATTTTCAGTGCTCTTAGCTTGGGATTGCAATTTCATGCTGCTTTAGAATTTGTCTGCTAGGAGGTATCTTTGAAGGCGGCATAATTACGCTTCCTACCTTTTGGAACATCCTTGGTAGCATACTTATCATGCCTTGAAATCCTGTGTGGATAGGCTGCTTGCTTTGGCACAGAGCCTGTATGCACAATATCACCTACGGTTATGCTAGTGAACTATATTACATCTACTATTCTTTGGCAGGATTGGTGCCTTGTATCACAGTACGGTTGTCGCTATTTTATGCAAGCATATATGCTATATAACTCCTGTTATGTAACATCGGTTTTCTCCTAACATCCCTTAATTGTGTCTTGTAGCTTTATGTTCTTTATTTAGAAGGCGTAATGGGATCAGGACATGATGCAGTACTAACACAAATATGCACCCTGTGGAAGAACAACATTTGAGTTTAATCTGTTAAGAAATACCACTGTTGAACATTTGTACTCCCAAAGCCACAAGTCGGACAACAGTGTGTGGGAAGTTAGAAATGGTTCTGTACTCATTTACCGTGAGAAATGTGAGGGAAAAGCAGATGAAACACTTGAGGTGTGTTAAAAGCCTCTCTGCATCCTTCCTTCCCAAGAATCCTCTAAAAACTCAGTTCTCATGAGTCATGCCTTAATCCCCACATCTTGCTATTACACGATTTTATACTTAATCCTACAACCTTGACTCTCTGATTATCGGGTTTATCTGTTTTTCAAATACATGAAGCGTGTGATGTTTTTTTCAGAGTCCAGACGGCCGTGTGGAGGTGCGAGGCCGTTATGGCGAGTCCATGCTGACTATTGTTGGAGTCAAGCTATCTGACTGGGGACGCTTTGACTGTGAGGCTCTCAGCAGGATTGGTGGACATCAGAAGAGCATGTTCCTGGATATTGAGTGTGAGTGGTCTAAACTGATCACACTTTGCAGTAAACTGAATTGGGATTTGAATTAAAGTAACAGGAAGAGGAAATTCAAGAATTGCATTTCATAAAGAATTAATCATTAAATTGAACTAATTAAACCTATTTATTCACTGAAAGGTTGGTTATTTATTTATTAAAATTGGAACTATTTTTCTAAACAACGTTCAATACTGTCAAGATTTTATTACAATATTGCTAAGATTTTAACATACCACCATAATATGTCTACCACATTCTTTTCAGAAAATTTTATAATTATAAATATGACGTTCTTCATTTTGTAGAAATTGTACCTTGACAAAGGCTTGTTGTCGAAATGTTAAACATGTAAGTGAGTGTGGAGTTCTTTACAATCTTTTTCCCTAACTTGCACCTTCATAATGTGTGCGTTTGCTTTATTGCTCCATAATTATAAATATTGGCATCCATTTATTACATACTGACTTTTAGCTCCATTGTCAAAGTTTTTTTTTTTTTCTCCCTGGGAAATTAAATATTTTACTCGTCTATATCTTGTACTGTATATGTATGTATGTATGTATATATTACTCGTGTGGGTGTGTGTGTGTATATATATATATATATATATATATATAATTTAACATTTATTGGTGATGTATACTGAAAATTATATGTATAACAATAATAATAATAATAATAATAATAACAAAAAAAATTCAAGTTAATTTTGATTCTACTTCCTAAAATTCAAATTACAGTTCTGTATCCTGTATCCTTAGAACCAGTGGCAGCAGCAGGGTAGATATATATCTCATTATGGGGTGCAGTGGAATGGACCATCTAGCAGGGTTGCTAATATACCCATTCATTCAGTCTCAATCCGTCATCGATGTGACACTGTGGGCTGCATCAGTCTCTTTAATGGAAAAAATGGGTGTGATTGTGTGTGTGTGCTGTTTCAGTGTGTCTATGTACTGTATGTTTATGGGTGTGTGGGTGTACAACTGAGAAATCACATATAATGCAGCATTTCCCAATACCACAGTACTCTCTATCCCACACCCTCTGCCTCATTTCATCTCTCTAACATACTGCCAAATTAAATCTTCCACCACCTACTGCATTGTGGGGGAAGAGGGGGTTTGAGTTTTTCCAGGTTGTTTTGAAAAATTAGTGGCAACCAGCAAGAAGTGGCCATGCTTCAGATTCGGTTTGATTAGGAGCCCATTTTACCCAGGTGAAAGAGAACACTATGATAAAGCGTTTGGTTAAAGCATATGTGGAAGCTCCTACCTGCCTGGTACATGCTAGAATTTAATTTAGACTTCAGGCAGCTAATCTTGAATGAGTTTTTGATGGATGACTGTTAGAAGAGCTCGGCATGCCATTAGTGAGCACTCCTTTACCGTTCTTTCACAGATACACCAAAGTTCCAGACCAACCACACTATATTTTTCTCGTGGGAAGGGAACCCGGTCAACATCAGCTGTGATGTTATGTCTAACCCTCCGGCCACAATGCTGTGGAGACGGGAAAAGTTGACCATCCCCAGTGAGGGTGCTGGAAACATGCGTGTACACAGTGCCCCTGGCAGATCACTCCTTGAGGTACAGTAATCCACCCACTGCTGTTTCAAGTTTTTTTCCACATTTTTCCCACTCTTACTGGATTTTTTTGTGTTTGCTCAACTAGATAAGAGAGCCAGGAGAGTTAATGACATCCAGGCCTTAGCCCACTGGTGGCATTCAAGTAGTTAGGAGTCATTTTAAAAGAAAATTTATTACATTGCTGTTTGTTACATTTTAATTACTAAAATTTGTCTTTTTTTTTTATTTATAATTGGAAATATATTTCTGAACAAAATTCAATAATGTCTTAACATAGCCGTGAATTTAATTTATTAATTTTATTGCAGTATTGCCAAGACTTCAATACACCACCATAAGATGTTCACCACATTGTTTTATTACAGTTCTAGTAATTAAAAAATCCATTTCATTTAAAAAATAATAATAATCTGCTATCGATGCTGCCATCAGATTTGAAGAAACTAAAGAAACTGAATAAAAGATACTGAAAAGATACCATTTAAATAAGATTTAAAAGATTTAAAATAAGTAAATATTATTATATAAAAAATATAAATGAATAAAACTATGTTTTTTTTAAGGACACTTGTTTTGGTGCTGTGTTGGGTTGGCACTAGATTCTAATGCAAAATCTGTGAAAATCTTTTGCTAAAACATACAGGTGTAGTGAGCTAATCATATGTGGAAATTAATTATTGTCTGCAGAGCAGGGTTATTATCGATAACTAAAGCTAAAAATAAAAATAAAACCATAAAAAACAGTTACTTGATATAAACATTAACTGAAATAATATATTCAATTGCAGACAGTTTTCTTTAAAGTATTCCTTTTCCTTTAAAGTACTAAAATATAAAAATAAACTTTATTTCAAAATATTAACAAAAACTATAATAGTATATCAGTGATACAGAAATAACACTGGGCAGAGAAGATTATTTATAGTGGTAAAAGCAGATTTGCCTTTTTTTGTAAACTCATCTGAATTAGACAAGACTCAACAACGCTTTTGTTTGTCTGGAAACAGATGTGTCCTCGGCAGTTATGTTTACTAGATTAGTGTCAAATGAACACGTGAACAATATAACCGCAATAACTGACATTAGATGTGTAAAAAGACAAGCACATGGAGCAAGAAAAATGTATGCATGATCACGCTAACACAATCATGGTCCTCAGGTTACCCCGATGTCAGACAGAGATTTTGGCCGTTACAACTGTACAGCCAGAAACAACATTGGGATGCGCTTTCAGGAGTTCATCCTAGCACAGGCAGGTGAGTGTTTACCACAGGTTCAACTAATCCATGCGATTAATGCATCTGTCAGTATATAGCTGTGTAATAATAGGGACATAGGTGTGTTTTAAAGGTGAAGTTTGTTAACATACTTTCTTTTATTCGAGCTTAACGTGTAGAGGCAATAATTTGGGTTATTCATAGAAACTCCGGAGGACTGTCAACGCTGTGGCATAAGTTATGATTCTTTCAAGCCTTAAAGGTGAAGTGTGTAATTTCTGTGACTTTAAACAAAACTGAAAAAAGAGTTTCAAATAGGATTCCCAAACACTCACCATGCTCTTATAATCTGCTATTATTTGACAAAGAGGTCGTTCAAAACTTACTATTGGAGAAAGTTAACTGTTAGTATTCCTATTCATCTCGATGGCAGTTGCTTGACCTGTAGAAGATGGCAGCTAGTGATAAACACTTTTAAGAGCTCAAAACATTGGTCACTGGAAAAACACTTACAATAATATAATAAAATAATTGTGATTTAATAGAACAGACGACTGCTTTTGAATTGCCGTCAATGGAGAAACAGGCTTCTTGGGCCCAGATGGTGTAATTTACATGCTGATCATCCAAACTGTGAACCCTCTGGGGTCTAAAATGTCAATTTCCATCTCAACCAATAGCATGAGTTTGGGACGGTATTATCTGTTTGACTGAGTATTGGCAAATGGGATGTAAGGAACTTTAAGCAAACCATCATTATTTCAGTTCCACTTGTTGTTGCAGAAATTATATACTTCACCTGTAAGGCTTGAATGGATTTTAGGTACATTAGCAATCCCACCTAGTCTCACTCTTGTCAAAGTCTGTCCACATACATGTAATCTCCTCACAGAGCTACTCAGCAGACTTTTGTAACAGGCTGAACACCATGGCAGCACTGGAAGTAAACACGCTTAGCTTTCAAACAGCCAGCAATAATGTGTTTCGAGTTACTCAAGCTTTGAAGAGCTTATGGCAGTAGACTTCAAATATAATGCAGATCACTCTGATGGATTGTTGTCCACTATATTGTTTGCATCTTGAAGTGTATAACACAATAAAAACACATGTAAATGTGTGTATGTGCTTGTCTTATTGTATACTCTTTTATATCTCGTACTAGCAGACAGGCAAAAGTGGAACTGGATTCTGTGGCACAACTTCTCTTTTCTGTCCATCTTAGTGTCTTCTTCCATATGTCTCACTCTGTCCTACTGTCTTTCTCACTGGCACTTCCTCTCCATGATCCTCTATTACACACACAAATTTGTTTCTCTCTATCTTCCTGCTGCCTCTCCCTGTTTCATTTACTATTTCTCCCCCCACCGGAGGTCTCAGCTCTCCCACTCTCAGATGCTTTTTATTCAGAGCAGTTTGTGTATTCTGGCTTGGCAAGGCAATGCAAAAAAAAGAAAAAAAAAAGAAAACCAAGCATGAAAAATCACTATGAATAATGAAACTATGCCATGCCACCTACTGTAAAGGACATGCATGAGAGGTTCAGGCAGGGTACAACATGTTTTTGTATCAGATTGGCAACATGATGATTTGTGTTACCTGATAACTATGAGATCATTTTGGTGCTTCTGTTATGATTAAGCCTGCACTGAATCTACTTCTAAAGAAATGCAATTCAAACAGATGTCGTTCATAAAACTGTATGTATTCCATGCACCTAGTTTATCAGATTTTGGCAAGTTTGATCAAGTTTTCAGCTCCCAATAATAGTGTATTGCTTTGCTTTTACACATTTTGTCCTGTTTAAAACCATGTGTGTATGGATTTAAGCTTGTTTCCCAAAATCAGCTGAAAATATGAAGAAAAAAAAAGATAACAGATTGAGTTAACTTTAAGCTCTCAGCATTTTGTGGTGTTTCAAGGTGTTTTCAAGCCTTGTGAGGTGGACCAATTAAATTTAAGTCAAAATACTGCTGTGTTGACAGTTCTGATACAGTTCCACAAAAGTAGGCAAAAGAGTGAATTAAACTGAATTCAGCTCTTTGCAATAGTGTTTACTTGATTTTTTCATATGGAGCTAATTATTTTAAATTCTGACTGGAAAATATATAGAAAGTGTATATTTGTGTTATTTATTTAATTGGGATTATTATATTTTTAACATATTGGTGTTTTATAAAATGAATAAGCCATAAGGGGAACTGGGTTACTGTGATTATATGCCATGGACTTTAAGCTGTAAGTAAACCCTTTAATTATAGTTAAATCACTGTAACTTGACTTTATTCTGTTCAGTGATGTCACTGGATTGTTTTATTCTCTTTACTTAACTTTCAGCCTTCATTTGATGTTTATTTTTTCTAAGATGGTGAGACAGGAGTACAGTGCAGTCATTTCTAGCTGACTGTGTTTGTGGACTGAAAGGTCTCATGCTGAGAGAGCTTTGGCTGTAAGGCCCTGAAAGCAGCTCTATAACTGTGTTTTCAAGCCCACAGAAAGACACACAACCAGATCCTTTGATACTCTCTGAAACTGTGGCCTCGACACATAAATGGAGGCGTTTGTTAGTCTCTCTTCCTCTGACCCATAATTTCTCTGTCACAGATGTTCCCTCAAACCCTTACTCTGTTCGGCTGAGCTCTGTGGCACAGCGCGTGGCCACAGTTACCTTCACAAAGCCAGACTCTCATGGTGGCGTACCCATCAGTCACTACCTGGTCAAATACAAAGACATCAGCTCACAGGACTGGAAGGATGTGAAATCACAGGGGACACAGAGTAAGTACTAAGATTGTCCACCGCTGTGTTTTATCAATACCTGTGTTAAACCACCAAACAAATTATAGATGAAGCAATAGTTTCCACTTACAGCTGATTAGCTCTCCCTCTTTTTGAAAGAGAGAAATAAATACTTGCATTCCATAAAAAAAAGGTGATCTGACAATACAAAAGATTTCTTTTTCAAATAAATGTGTTCTTTGAACTTTCTGAAATCTGGAAAAAAAACCTTTGAACCCTGAAATCCCATCATGGTACCCACAAAAATATTAAGCAACACAATGGTGATAAGAAATGTTTCCTGAGCATCAAATCAACATTTCTGAATGATCATTTGACGCTGATGGCTGCTGAAAATTCAGCTTTACGATCATAGAATTAATTACATTTTAAAATATATGAAAATAGACAACAGTTATTTTAAGTTGTAATAATATTTCACAGTTTTGCTGTTTTGAAGTTGTGGTGAGCATAAGAAACTCAAAAACATAAAAATTTGACCTACCATAAACTTTTGAACGGTAGTCTTGTTTGAGGAGTAAATGAATCAGTCACTCAAAATCAATGTTGCTGGCGTGTTCAAAGCATTTGATACTAAATATTTAATGTCTTTAATAACTTATTTATATTAATAATATAAAGAAATATTTCACCCAGAAATGAAATATATGATTCTTCCATAATACACACAGATTAATTTTTGAAGAGTATAATTT
Source organism: Tor tambroides (assembly GCA_021397915.2). Lineage (NCBI taxonomy): Eukaryota > Metazoa > Chordata > Actinopteri > Cypriniformes > Cyprinidae > Tor > Tor tambroides. The sequence continues at coordinate 84,249 of JAFVLL020037314.1, read as the reverse complement.
CCACTGTCTTCCATATAATGAAAGTGAAAGGGAATTTGGACTATCAAACTGCAAAATAAAAAATAAATAAATTTAAAAAAAAACATAAATATATAAAAAAGGAGTCCATACAAGCTGTGCGCTACATTCTAAGTGTTCTGAGGTCACATGGATATCTGTCTGTGACAAGTTTCTCCTCTACTGTATATCCCAAATAAAATATGGTGCCTTTGACAGCAGTTCCACTTGTAGTTCATTTCAGATCTTAGGCAGGAACATAGCACAAAAAATGACTTTCATTATACTTTTATGCTGATTTTTATCAGCTTGAATCCTTCATTCTCACTACATTCACACACACAAAACACATTACTTTAAAAAGAATTGCCCAAACATTCACTTCATAGCTTCAAGGGCCAAACTAGAAGAGTGAGAAGAGCTGTGGGATATACAACTCCAGTCCAACCTGAACTTACAGCGCTTAAATTGATTTTCCCTTACTTACAACACCAAGATGGGTCTGCAGGAACTTTAAGAACACATTGGATAATCACATTAGATAAGGCTACTTCAAGGACTCTGAACTAATATACATATTCCTGAAAAGGCCTGTTTGCCAAGAGCATGACTGAAGAAAGCAGTCATTTGAAACCATGTACATATTTAGGAGACCAGTTGGGAATTAGTATGTTCGTTACAATCATTTCCATCTCTCTCTGGCTTTATCATTCTCTCTTTTTCTCCTACAGCAATCGTGTTGCTCACTAACCTTGAGCCCAACACGACCTACGAGGTGAGAGTAGCTGCGGTGAACGGAAAAGGTCAAGGGGAGTTCAGCCGCACAGAGAGCTTTCAAACTCTGCCCATACGTGAGTGACCTCTGCTTTGACCTTTAAATGCTGTAGGTTTTGAAAAACAACCTTTAGCAGTTACATTATTGTAGTAGTATGTTGCTGCTGACCATTGAGTTAATTTGTAACCAGTTATGAATATGAATGTGGACCATTCATACATTATTTTGTCTTTGTTCGATATTTAGGAGAGCCGAGTCCCCCTTCGGTTCAGGGTCAGCGAGGGGTGGGGAAGGCATACAGACTGGGTCTGGTCAAGCAAGATGATGGAGGAATGCCTATCCTGGAGTATATTGTCAAATACAAAACAGTAAGTGAACTGCTCTTAAAGCCGCAGTGCAGTCTCGCAAGGGAAACATTGCTGTGGTGCTGTAGAAATGTTTATGCATGATTCTGGTGCTGTTGTTACCTTGTTTAAGAGGATTCATCAAACCTTGGTAGCTTTTACACACACTACCATTCAAAAGACTGAGTACGAGAAGAAATTAATAAGAAATTAATACTATTATTCAACAAGACAAGTTTCAAATGAATGCTGTTTTTTTTTCCATCAAAGAATCCTGAAAAAAAATGTATCACAGGTTCTAATAATAAGAAGAAATATTATAATAATAAGAAATGATTCTTGAGCACCAAATATTATATTAGAATTTACAGAATGTAGAATATTAGAATGATTTCTGATCATGTAAACACTGATATGGAAGCAGAATAATGACAATAGTTTTTGAAACATAAAGCATGCTGAATTCCACAAATCAAAAAAAAATATGCATTGCAATTAACAGTGCTTGCATTTTAATGCCTTGTATTTCCAGGGCTTGCATTTGTAGGTCCTGAAATATAACATAGTTGTTTATTTAAGCTGTGAATATTTCAATTCAAAATATTTCACACACATTTTCATAATTAAAAATTCAATAATTCATATTCACCTTCCAGAATTCACTTCCAAAATATTCAATCTGTTTAA
>JAFVLL020037314.1:43112-82346 GCA_021397915.2 Tor tambroides | reverse complement strand
GTACGGTGTGCTGTGTGGTGTGAGAGTCCATGTGGTGAGTGGGTGACCTCTGGTGGTGATTGTCCGGAAGAGCATGGACCCGATTCGTGACATAAATAACCTACAGAGCGATCAAATAGAAGTGAATGTGTTCATCAGTAGTTGATGCAATGTTGAAACTCTTCTTAAACCTGAATGATTTTTGTAAATGCAGTGCTCAAATACTGTACAGCCATCTGAGTAATAACTGATCTCTGTGTGAATATCCACAAACCTGGAAGACTTTCTGACTGTACATAAACACTAGACTATTTTAGAAAGGAAAATGAAAAAGAGGAATTAGGGAGAATCAATAAATTATGAATATTTTTTTGCTATTGTGTGGATAATATGTAATCCATAAAAAAGTAACTGTAGTCTGATTACAAGTATTTTAAAATGTAATTCAATCTATTACAAGTACTTCATTTTTGGAATCTGATTACACAATCCAGATTACATGTTTGGCACTAATGTAAACTCATCTCTCATACTGCTCCAGATTCAGCTGTAGGCCTCTGGGTTTCTGATAATCTCTCATGCATCTCTCACAGATTAACATGCACATCAATCTCTAGATAAGATCGGCTGAGGGTTGTCAGAAAGCCTCGTCTGATGAGTTCAAACGGTTCTCGATACAATGGTGAGATTATGCTTTGCATAAACCGTTAAATCCAACGATACGAGCTTCTCTAGAGGACTCTGGTGACTCGTAGTGCTCTCAAATTCATGCACAGCTTCTGAGATGATTGCAGAACAGAAGAGTTGGTAACACTTTATTTAAAAGCCTTTATGTATAATGCATAATAAAGGGGTATATAATGCATTATTTATAATGTGCATTGTAATGCATCATATCTTGTAAATAAAGATGCATTGTGTAACAATGAATTGATAAGTGTTATAATGTATTAACTGTGGTTACAATTATTCATGAGACTGTACAATGCATTTTAAAGTGCATTATAAGGCATAATTAATGCATTAAAACTACTTTTATAGTTTGGTGGTGTACTACTGGTGGTCTCAGACGCTGTGCATGTTTTAATGACTCATTATGTGCACCAGCTAACGAGAAGCAACCTGCAGAACGTCACGCAAGACAGAAGGGCCACCAGGCAAACATTACGATACGCATGAGGCTAAAAAAACAAATTGTTACATGGCAACAATACCCTGCATGTTTCTTCTCCGCGTTTACAGTCGAGTGGATGTGCATGCAGCTGGTGTTTGTTCGTTTGAATGGACAGGACAAGCAGAAAGATACCGATGCACGCATATACAGACGCAATCGTACTTATTTACACTCAGACATAAAACACACATTTGTCAGCGGGAGGTATTGCTACCTGGAGAAAGTAAATGAAAGAGGAACGTCATTTGTTGAATGGGTGGGCAAGCTCACACACGGCGCTCAGCCAACACAAGAAACTCAATAGACTGCTGAGGTATTTCTTGAAACGCCAACCTCGATGATCTTTCATCACTCGACATGTCCAACCGACCAGCACATCCAGCTCTGATCAACAGCCAAACCCGAAAGCAACACCGATAATGTCTTACATTTACACAAGTACAGTACAGAAGATGAACTTCTCATGTGGGATGTTATTCTTATTGCTCATTTAATGTAAATTAATATTTAAATAATTACATTTTAGCTTAAAGGTGGATGGGTGGATGTTCAAATTCATTGTATAATACTTTATAGAAGTAATCCATAGGTTGATTACTTAAAAAGAAAAAAAAAGCAATTGTGTTGTAGTCAAAACATTTCTCTGTTTGTTTGAGCATTCTCGACACTGCGGCAGTGACTTGACCTTGGGATTTCTGAATGTTTTTCATTTATTGACTTCATAGAATGAAATTAAATCAAATGCACAAAGCTCATTCAGTGGCTCTCTCATAAATGCAGTTGACATCTCAGGAACTTCAATAATGCTGCCACTAGACCATGAAGTTTCAAAGTCCACACCTTAACCTAACACACAAAAAACAACATCCTCCATCTTTGCAAATGTCATCAGCCTGAAACTTCAGCTTCAACAAAGTGTGATGAATGTCATGTTTTTGTAGTCCTGAAACGCACATGTTGAGTCAGGCTGTCTGATGGGCTTCTTAATTATCCTGGTGTATGACTACCGTCCTGGGTGGATGTGTCTGTAATTTGTTTACTACTGACAACTATGAATTAATTTGGAAGACATTTGACAGGTAATGAGGCATGGCTGCTTTAGAGCGAGCGGTTGTCAGCGGGTATTGTAAGTCACAACCATTTAAAAAATGAATCTTGTGCCGGTCTTCATTTTTTCATTTCATGCACACTAAATGGCTACAAACTGCAGAGAAAAAAATACCATATTCCCTTTTGACAGGTTGAAAACTGAAACTGCAGAAAGTATGTAGACTCAGAATTCCTGTTTGTCTACAAAAATAAGTGCCATTTATTCCACAGACATAACACTGAAAATAATGCGGATAATTATATTGTCTAGTTTACTTCTTTACTGCTGATCATCATCTTAAACAAAACTCTTCAATATCTGGGTCATACTCAGAAAGCTGCATTCATGCTAGAACATCAGAATGAAGTAGTTATTCTATGGTGATTACAGGTACTTTTACCCTCAGCTGTGAAAATATGGTTTCTACAGCCATTCAGCTTCAGTTAACCTTCTGAAATCTGCTGAGAAATCATGCTTTCCCACCTCAGGTCAGGGTTATTACTGTTAACTAAAACCACAAATAAACATTTTTGTCAGTACTTGAAATAAAATAAATTTTAACTGAAATAAAGTAAAATATTTTAAAATATTTTTTATTCCAGCTAGTTGCCAAGGAAAAAATGTCTCATTTTCATTTAGTGTAACTTGAAATACTAAAATAACTACACCTAAATAAAAACAAAAAATAATTGAAAACTGTTACACACATTAGATAAAAACACTAAAAAACAAAACAAAATTATTAGTTTATTATACACTTTACATGTAATTTAATCATTTAATTGGTGACTATTGTAGTTCTATCAAACAGTTTCATTGTGCCTTCACTCCCTTCTGATCAATCACATTATAAAAATGACCCTGTGGCATTTCTTATACATTTCTTTTTTCTTACACTATAAGATAAAATAATCTATAAATAACCACTATATAACCCCCCCACCCCCACCCCCACCTTAGAAACACTATAAAACTAAATCAAAAATAATATTATTTAAAAGATATTTTGGTAACACTTTATTTTAAGGTGTCATAATACAGAGTAATTTCCTAGTTAAGTACTTAGTAGTAGCCGTTGTACTTACATGAAACAAAATGTACTTATCATGTAACTAAGTTATGGAACAGCCTGTAATTACAGTTTGTAATTATGTAGATGTAACAGGCAGCTACTGTTACACATATGTAACAGACCGAGTCTGTTACACAGCTACTTATGTAACCAAAAGATTGTTACATATGTGTTGCAGACTTTATACCATGTAATTATAAATGTAAGTACACAGACATAAGCTACTTAAAATAAAGTGTATCAAGATTGTACTTAAGTGTACTTCATGTGTATCTATAGTGTACACCTTATCCAGCTGCACCTTAGTTTGATTTAACCCACCAGTACACAGCTTAAATACATGTAATACCTTTCTAATTACATTAAAATTACAGAATATTACACAGGCATAAGCTACTTGAAATAAAAGTGTATCAAGATTGTACTTAAGTGTACAAGTAGCTGTGTAACAGACTCGGTCTGTTACATACGTGTAACAGTAGCTGCCTATTACATCTACATAATTACAAACTGTAAGTACACGCTGTTCCATAACTTAGTTACATGGTAAGTACATTTTGTTTCATGTAAGTACAACAACTACTACTAAGTACTTAACTAGGTAATTACTTTGTATTATGACACCTTAAAATAAAGTGTTACCGATATTTTCAACAGTTGTTTTTTTATTTATTTTTTTATTTAGCCCATTCAGCTGTAATGGTAATGCCTGTCATTGGCTGATATCCTGATTAAAAAAAAAATAAAAAAATAAAATAAAAAGCTGATTTTTTTATTTTTAGAGTTACTGTAGATGCTAACCAGAGTTGAATCTATCAGGTAATGCTCAGTGCATCAGTAGTGATTAATGTGAGATCAGCCATGAACCTGTCAGCTGTAGTCAGCCGGTCAGATCAGATTCAGAACTGCTGGTTTTTGGCAGATCTTCTCTCATCAGGCATGCGGTCTAGACCAGCTCATCTCTGTTCCTGGACTCTGGACAAACTGGACTCGGTTCCTTGAGCCTCTGTAAGCTTGCTCTTCTCATTTGAAGCCTTTATTCTGACAGCACTACAGTACCAGGAAAGAAACAGGACACTGTGTTTCTGTTCAGCCAGTGGCATTAATGAAAAACGAGTCAAATGTCATAGTATTGCTCAAAAAAATGAAGGGAACACTTCATCATAACAGTATAACACTAAGTCAGTTAAACGTCAGGGATATCAGTCTGTCCAGTCAGGAAGCAGAAGTGATTGTGAATCTCTTAATCCTGCTTTGGTGCAAAGGAAAGTGACTCCAGTTGCACTGGAGAAGCACAAAGGGAATGGTTTAGCAGGTTATCTTTGTCCTCCCTGACTGATTTGTCTCTAGTTTTGTGTTTTGTTAGGGTCTTTCTCACTGCTTGTATCATGAGGCAGCACCTGGGTTGATGATTTTGGTTTCCACTGAACATTTTCATATCATTTTATTCTCAACAAATTACACAATGTATGTAAATATTTATGAATTTCATTCATCGAGTTCCAGTGAGTGATACAATACATCTGTATTGTAAACAGTGCTATATACAATGCTGCATACCTGAAATAAATTCATGAACATTTCACACATCAATCAGATCAAAGGTTTTGGGCTTAAGGTTTTTTCAGCTACGCCAAACAGGATCTGACCTGATTAGTTCTTTGGAGGCTGTTTGCCACATTCCTGCCAGTACTACACAATATTCAATCTTTGGCATTATGGCCTGTTTCTCTTTTCGACGTCCTGTTCTGTTTCTGTTCAGATCTGTTTTGGGGACGGCCTGATGTAGGCCTGATCACTTTTCTCCTTCTTTACTGTAACAGACAGTCTCATATAGCTGTCTAACACATTTTCATGCAATAAAATGACGCAAAACAAAGCAGCGAATGAAACTGCCTGCACTACACTAAACCGAGGCTGGAAAGTGAGTGGTTTTCCAGGAGGAGTGAATAAGACAGATGGTGTTTAAGGAGGATAATCCTGAGATCAGATCGGGCCTCCGCTGACCCCGCTGTGCAGGAGTAATGATCTGTGGATCTTCATGAGATCTTCAGGAGACACGTATGATCTGAGGCTCCTGTGTGTTTGTGAGCAGATAAGGGTAGCAGACAGAAGACTGGACTGCTGAGATAAAGTCTGGTGTGCCTGAAAAACACTCGTGAACTGTATATCAGTTTTGCATATGGATGCTTTAATATTTCATGCTTGCAGTTTTCAGGTCTGTCTCAGGTCAGTTGTTCATCTGCCATGTTAGAAATGTTGTATGTGGGGATCATAGAGCCAGGGATGAGGCAGCAGGAGGGTCTGAGTGCAGCTATTTTAATGATAGAAAACAAAACTAAAGAGAAACAGAAACACATTAAACAACTCAGAAGGAAACACAGGGCTTCAATACACAAGGCTAACTAGGTTAACAAGACACAGGTGTGAACAATGAGGGACTAATGAGGGAAACCACTATAAAACCAGAACAGGAAACCAAACAACCAGAACTCCAGCATAAGAGTCCAAAACAACATAAAACAGATATAAGCCATCACACAGTCGAGGTTTTCTATATAATATATATGGCTTTACATGAGTGTACTGCATGTATGCAGATGAAGTAGGGCATCCTTATATACTGTATGATAGTGGTGTAAGGTTCATACTGTAAGGTAAATACTGTGGAACTTCTTGTAGAAAAGCGTGACAAAACATGGGATTTAGACTTTGCCAATTGTAAACAGTTGGAACAGAGGATTTGTGTGACTGGATGGCCAGTGAAACCAGCTTCAGCTGAAGGCTGTAATATTACTCTGTTGCAGATGCTGATGAATGCGGTGACAGCTCATAGACCCGCCCACTGACCCGCCCACAGACACGCCCACTGACCCACCCACATGCACACACAAGATGTATATTAGTATCAGGTGTAAACCAGGTGGATCATTAACTCAATCATCCAAGAGCGTTGTGATCCTTCACTGTCACATCTTTACATTCTAATGAAGTGTTTTTTGTGGCAAACTCACTGAAGATCTTTTGACTAAATCAATGAGATGACACTGCTTCTTCACAATGAAAAACTGTCTCTCCTTGCATGTGAAAACAGTCTCGTTCTTGTAACAACTGTTTCTTGACGAACCTGTCATGGCTTGCCTTGCTCAGATATTCAGGATGAGTGGTGAAACTGCAAACAGAAGCAGAAGGACAGCAGATGAGTCACAGTCAGTTCACAGAGCAAGAACTTTCCTTTCGTTCTACAAGGAGATCAGAAGCTGCTGCACGTGTCGACATAAACCTGCAGTCTCCAAACATGTTTCATGCCAGTTTTGCAGCTTATACTTTTGAGAAAATATGCAGGACTGATTCCTGTGGTTGATTGAGACCAGTTAAACAATATAACAATATTCCTCAGAAATCGTCTTCAGCATTCCTGTTAATCACAGCAACACAATCATCAGGCCACACACACACACACACACACACACACACATGAACACACACTTCAACATACACACACACACACACACACACACACACATGAACACACACTTCAACATACACACACACACACACACACACACACACACACACACACACACACACACATGAACACACACAAAAACATCACACACACACACACACACACACACACACACACACACAAGAACACACACAAAAACAAACACACACACACACACACACACACACACACACACACACACATGAACACACACTTCAACATACACACACACACACACACACACACACACACACATGAACACACACTTCAACACACACACACACACACACACACATTAACACACTTCAACACACACACACACACACACACACACACACATTAACACACTTCAACAAACACACACACACACACACACACACATGAACACACTTCAACACACACACACACACACACACACACACACACACACACACACAAGAACACACAAAAACACACACACACACACACACACACACACACACACACACACTTCAACACACACACACACACACACACACACACATGAACACATACTTCAACACACACACACACACACACACGAACACACACTTCAACACACACACAATGAACACACACTTCAACACACACACACACACACACACATATGAACACACACTTCAACACAAACACACACACACACTCACACACACTCACACACACTTCAACACACACACACACACACACACACACACACACTTCAACACACACACACACACACACACACACACACACACACACATGAACACACACTTCAACACACACACACACACACACACACACACACACACACACACACACACATGAAAACACACTTCAACACACACACACATACATATGAACACACTCTTCAACACACACACACACACACACACACACACATGAACACACACACACACATTAACACACTTGAACACACACACACACACACACACACACACACACACACACACACATTAACACACTTCAACAAACACACACACACACACACACACACACACACACACATGAACACACACATATGAACACACACACACACACACACACACACACACACACACACACACATGAACACACACAATTTTACGATTGCTTACACACTAAAATTAAAAATAACACACAATTAGTGAAACCTGACACCCAAGGAGCAAAACTTCAGCCCAAATCTGCACAACTATAAGCACATTCTCAGCCTCACACTTTTTGCAGAACAATACACACATTGTTTTGCAAGACACTAAACACACTTCTGAAATGTGTGTAGTGTTTTGACAAAATGAGCCTTGTTTTTAAAATCGTGCCTAAGCAATCGTAAAAAACTGTATCTTTGGCAATGTTTCAAATGTTGTACGGTTAGTCTTCCTTGTACATTTTTTGTACAAATCTTGTGTAATAAAGCAAACGAACAAACCAGATATAAAACCAAAGAAAGAGAAAGATTCCGGAAAAAGAAAGAACAGTTTATTTTTAAGGATACTCTACAAGGGAAAGGATTTAAAAAAAAAAAGATTTACAAAGGATTTGTTGCAAAATATTTGATAATTAATGCTCCTAATAGCATTGAAGGTCTTGAGATGATCTTGCCTGAGCACATCCTGCAAATAACAAATGCTTTATCAGGACTAATGCAGATTCATTCTGAGTGTTAGTCTCTGTTTAGTTACTGCTGAAGACATAAACAGAGCAGCCTGAAAAGACAAACCTGCATTTATGGAGTGACAACACAGGAAAATCCAGCACTGTGAAGCACTGACTGCATGCTCTGAGCTTCACAGCATGCATCTGATTACAAATAATGTGACTTTCTAGTTTGTGGTTCTGTGCGGTTTTATCCATTTGCTTTATTCATGAAAGTTACAGCTGTTTCATTCTGTTCTGTGTGATTTTTAAAGGCTGGAGTACAAGCAGCAGTGCAGACGAAACAAACACATCAGCTTCCCAGGGAACTAATGGCAAAGGCATTTGTGAAACAGCGTTCATGAGAAGTTCAGTGCTGGACTGCTGCAGGATAATGGCAAAATATAATTTAGTTATTTTTCAAGAATGAAATCCAATACATTTGGACATCAAGGCAAATTTCAACACATTTTAAACTGCATTTAGGGTTGAAAACAACCATAGAAAGTGGAAACGATCTGCCTTCTCATAAATAACTTCATATGTAGAGTCAGGCCCTCCTTATCCACTGGCAAAACTCATATTTCAGCCAAATTAGCCAGTGGAGATTCCATATATGGCAACCGACTTTTTTTTTACTTCTAATGCTCTGGTCAAAACTGAAAAAATGTACATTTTGTTTTTTTATCATTTTTAACTTCATCAGAATGGTACAAAACTTGGTAAAGGTTTTGGCACTTGCTACGTGGGGGAAAATAAATAAATAAATCATGGGCATGATTTGAAACGGTTAAATGGTCCTGAAAAAAAACAGTTGTACTGTTTGTGGTCAAAAATGACCACAATGAAAATGAATGAAAAAACAGTTTCATCTAGTGGAAACGTTTGGTACTGCGGCCAAACAAAACCTCACTGAAAGATCATTTTTTGTGGAATCAGCCTCAAATTTGGAACACAACTTGCTTTGATTTTCAGGCAGTTTTAGAATAAAACATGTTTTGGACAATATATTGTTCAGATAAAATTAGAAGATTTTTGTGCAGTATTCATAACAATAAACCTAAACTTCTTTAACTTTTAATTTCACTTTTTTTCACTTCAGCAATAATCTGCCAACATCTTCTTTAAAAAGACACCAAACTTAAGTGCTCTAAAGCATTTTAGTTTAAACCGAAAATTTAATTAAAATCCTTAAAAATTGGTAAAAATGGATTATAACCATTGCATAAATATAATTTATTACCATAAAATTTTATTAACCTTAAAAATACAAAGCATTAAATTGAAAACATTATGAAACTAGTACAATAATTTCATTGAAATAAAAAATAAAATTCTGTCATTTTTGACTGGCAAGCAAGGAGCAGGTTAAAATGCAACCAGCATGCAAGGGTTAAAATATAAGTTCTAATAAGTACGTGTGTGTTATACTCAAATATACTGCCCAGTGTTGTTTTGACATGACAGCTGTAGCTGTTTTCAGTAATCACAGTTTTATACTTCATTGTGAACGTCACTTTGTCAGAAAATCAGTCGTCTAACGCTCTGTCAGAGTGAAGTTTTCTCATGGTTTAGTGCTGCACTTACACTGTGTTCATTTAGAAAGACTTCCTATTTAAAAAGCGCCATAAAACGACCCTGATTAAATCATTCCAGCAATGGCCTGACCTCTAATTGAACTGAGCCTGTTTTACACCTTCAGATTATACATAATTGATCTGGTACGTTGTCTAATTGTTTGCCCTTCCACATTCAGGCTTTAGTTAAATGAGTGTTAGTGAAGGTGGATTGGCCACATTTCTCTCTCAGTAGGTGCTAAGCCCTTTCCTTACTCAGAGCTTCACACATTAGCTATTGTGCAGTTAGCATGAGCGTATAGCGGTTATTAGTGAAAATAAACAGGGCTGAGAATGTCTTTGCACAGCGTCCAGCTTATATTCCTCCACGTTCATATGGAGGCTGACACTGACCCTTCACTTCCCAAACCGAGAATGAAAGCACATATTCAGCGTTAGGGGCTCCAGGTGCGATCATTTAAGAGTCCGGAGCTGAAAAACACACGTCTAACAATCACTAATCTGAACACTGGAGCTGATTTCCACTTTCTGATCTGCTTCGCTCAGCGTTCGCATTTGTGACCTTAACCCTTCGCTGTGGAAATATAAGTCATTGCGTTCGCTGGAAAGTCTTGATGTTGTTTCGCTGCAGGTGCGATTTTGCTGAAATAAGTTGTTAGATTTAACCAACACTTGGAACTTGTCCTTATAAAGTCAGCTTTTATTTTTAATGATATTAAAGGGCAGTGCTAATCTGTAGTAGTTGTTTTCATTAATAGTGAAATCATTGCTGCCAGCAGATGCTGTTCGGCCTGTTTGTTTCAATCAACGACTCCATCATTTTGAATTGTATATGTTCTAAATAATAAAAAAATAACTGATAACAGTATTATTTGGGGGAAAAAAATGTGTTTACATATAACAGAGCATATATTCTGTTTCTTAGTATGCAAACAAGCTTCTCTCATTATAACATATTCTTAATAATATGTAATAATATAATAATCAGCATTTGTTGCTTTATTATAATTCATGTTTTTTTGTCATCTTAATAATCCAGTCACAGAATTACCAGCACTGCTTTTATTCAATTTAACATAAAATAAAACAAGCAAAAAGTTAAAGCATAGTCATTATCTAGATATAATAAGAAGTATAAAATACTTAATGACGTAAAAAATTAAAAATTAAATATAGTCACTGTTTAATTTTTTTTAATAACATTTGTGTTTGAATGCAACTAATTCTAGCACTAATAATTTGAGGGTTTCATTGAAATTATATAAGTGGCATATCACAATAAAATTAATTTAAATGATTATAAGTATGCTGTGCATGCAGTACAAAAAAACATCATTTTAAAAAATAATGTAATGCTTTTATTGATTTTACACTGTATTAAGACTGAGAGCAGTTTGAGAGTTATTGCCTCTTTCATGTTTGTAACTGATTATTCTCTCCTCTACATTTAATACTGTACAGAATATTCAGTATATATACAGTACAAAAAAGTGCTGCAGATACTTTTGCATTTCTGCTAGATGCATGGATGTGTTTAAAAGCTAATACTGTGATTGTATAGTATGTAAAAGACTCTGCTTTATTGGTGCTTTTCTTTGTTTCTTTAGACTCTCCTTCAGCTGCAGGTCTGGATCTCATTAAACGCCGCAACCAAACCTCTGTATTATGCCCTAAAAGTTCTGATATTAATTCTATTTAGTATGCATACGCTATTATTGTACAAAAACATTACCAACAACTGCTTTTACTATTGCAACAACAGCTGGAGGAGAGCAAGTGCTGTGTTCAAGAGTAATACAATCATAACAAAACTAATGTCATGAAATCAGTTGTGTTTTTATAACGTGCCGCTGCGACACCAGTGGATAAAGTTCAGACGGAGACGGTTTGAGCTGGTTTGTGTTGTCGTCTGTGAGCATAATGGAGGCTAACCTCCGTTGCCCTGTGACCGCATTAATACACTGCCAATACACTGCACAAAATCATCTGCTTCCTCAGTAATTCTGCCCTGTTTTCCAGTACAAATATGTAAACATCCTTAAATCAACACACGTTTACTGGAGCAGCACAGATATGAAGTCGTTTTCTGATGCATCAAAACAAAAGTGAGTTTATGCTTAAAACAAGAAGAAAAAAAAGTGTCATTGGGGTCAGAAAAATCAACTTAAGTGAAAGGGAAAACAAGTTTATTTTTCTGAGCCCACTGACAGCAAAAACTCACTTAGTTTTGATACATTTTTCAGAAAACAGGACTTGATATCTCAGTCATTTTCTATCTCCAGTAAATGTGTCTTGATTTAAGAATATGTAGATATTTGTCTGATTTTTTGCAGTGTGTGATAGACCCGCCTCTCCTGTTCTGCTCATCGCTGCCATTGGCTGATCAGCTGATCAGTGCAGTAATGCTCACCAATCACATTCCTGAATCGCTCAAACTGATGGAAACAGAAAACAATCAGTCACTCAGACAGCAACCTTTTCTTTCCCGTTTGAATCAGTACACTGCAAAATATATTTTCTTGCTTAGTATTTTTGTCTTGTTTTCCAGCGCAAATTTCTAAACATTCTTGAATCAAGGTGCATTTACTTGAGAAGCAAAATGACAAGATATCAACTCTTGTTTCAGATATTTTAGTTTAGATATTTAGGGTTAGAAAACTAGAAAACAAGAGAAAAATACTTGAATGAAATTTATTTTTTGCCCTGTATGAACTTGAAATGATGAGCTGTGAGGTGTTATGAATAATAAATTACAGCTGCAGCTCTGTTCCAGCTGCCATCATGATGTCTTCTGTGTTTACCAAAGATTTCTTGACTGATGAATACAAGCTATAAGAAAAGCCTGTTTTATATATATATATATATGTGTGTGTGTGTGTGTGTGTGTGTGTGTGTGTGTGTGTGTGTGTGTGTGTGAGAGAGAGTGTGTGTGTGTGTGTGTGTGTGTGTGAGTGTGTGTGTGTGTGTGTGTGTGTGTGTGTGTGTGTGAGAGAGTGTGAGTGTGTGTGTGTGTGTGTGTGTGTGTGTGTGTGTGTGTGTGTGTGTGTGTGTGTGTGTGTGTGTGTGTGAGTGTGTGTGTGTGTGTGTGTGTGTGTGTGTGTGTGTGTGTGTGTGTGTGTGTGTGTGTGAGAGAGTGTGAGTGTGTGTGTGTGTGTGTGTGTGTGTGTGTGTGTGTGTGTGTGTGTGTGTGTGTGTGAGTGTGTGTGTGTGTGTGTGTGTGTGTGTGTGAGTGTGAGTGTGTGTGTGTGTGTGTGTGTGTGTGTGTGTGTGTGTGTGTGTGTGTGTGTGTGTGTGTGTGAGTGTGTGTGTCTCTGTGTGTGAGTGTGTGTGTGTGTGTGTGTGTGTGTGTGTGTGTGTGTGTGTGAGTGTGTGTGTGTGTGTGTGTGTGTGTGTGTGTGTGTGTGTGTGTGTGTGTGTGTGTGTGTGTGTGTGTGTGTGTGTGTGTGTGTGTGTGAATGTGTGTGTGTATATATATATATATATATATATATATATATATACATACAGTCTTACATACAAAAATATACAAAAAATGTCACATTGTTAGTTGATTGTTGATAGTTGATAGTTGGATAGTTGATAAGTGGATACTGTGTAAACATCAATGTAATATGAGATGAATTTACACTGAACTAAAAGCTGATGACCAGCTCCCTCCTGAGGAGATGACCGATGATGTAAAAATATCAAGGACTTACAGAACAAAACTACTCTGACATATAAAGTATACTTAGAATTCTACGCTTTCTGTCTAATTTTATGTTGGAAACAACAGCACTCTTTGTACTTGACATTAATTCACACAGTTTAGTGATAATTAAACTACCATGACAGTTTACTGTGACTAACCAAATAATCATTTAAAAGATTAGTTCCAGAAGTGCTTTATTGAATTTATTTAGTAGAATTGCCTTGTGTGTTTATTGAGGAGAAAATTCACATCTGATTTGTGCATTTGTGTTCACTGTGTTTGTGAACGACTAAACCTGAAGCTCATTGTGCTGTCGTCTGTCCCTCAGAGAGGAGCTGGTCATCACAGGACAGGAGAAACACAATACATGTGCCTAAACTCAAGCTGTTGGGGTTTTTAACATGAATTCAGCGAGATAAACATGAGCCGAGCCAGTTAGAGTCGCAGGGAACGTTCAGGCTCCGTTTCTTCTCTGCTCTTCTCGTTTTCTCAGCCGCTGCAATTCCTCAAAGCTGCTCGCCATTTTGCGATTATAATAAGACTCTAAATCCCTGTGTAGATCTGACCTCTGGTCTCTCTATTTTAAGCGCTGGTGTGAGTTATAAATGGCGAGCAGGACCGGATTAGGTGTGTGTTTGGACTGAAGTGAGTGTGAGAAACGGAGGAAACACATATAATCACATCTGCACACAGACACTGCTCTCTAAAATATTCAGTGATTCAGTCAGACAGAAGGTTATGAAAACATCTCTTGGTTTTGTTTGGTTTATTATACAAAGCCTCCTTTCAGATTCATCTACAAATCAGACCTTTGCTTTGGCTGTGAATATGAGCTGAATGTTTTGAGATGCAGTGCACACATTACAGATCACATCCAAGTGCCCTTAAAATGCTGTTAACACTGGGTTTCATTCTTTCATTCCTTCATTCATTCACAGGCCCTTATTGAATATGAGTTTGAGACAAACAGTACATGAGGAAACTATCGCCACCTGCTGGTTGTCAGATTCTGAATTGAAAACTTCAAAAAGGTACGATGCAGGAATAAAGTGCTGATACAATTCAAACAGTTTGTGTTTTAATAAGGCCCTGAATGTAAATGTAAATATAAAGACAATATTTCCAAAAAATATTATTGTAAAAACATTATAAACAAAGAAGTAGCATGCTGGCCTTAATTGCAGTACACACATCTCTCTCTCTTAAACACACACACACACACACACACACACACACACATTCACACACACACACACACACACACACACACACGTCTGAAGTCGGTTCACCTCAAACACTGCATGAGCAGATCTGAAGCGGCTCCTTGATTTATATGGCTGAGGTCAGAGAGAATGCATTAGAGAGAGAGAGAGAGAGATGGGCCTCTAATAACAGAAGAGTTACACACACACACACACACACGCACACACACACACACACACAGCTCAGCTCACAGGCTCCAGCTGAACAAATATCCACATTCTCATTAGAATCCGTTTAGAGAGTTTATTGAGGCATGAAGAAAAAAATCAGAAAAAAGAGGCATTGTGGCCTAACCATTTACTATTATTTTTACTCAGAAAATATGTTAACAAAAGTGCCTCTCTGCTTATACATTTCAAAAACGTTGCAAATCATATTTTTGTCTGTCAAATGACAGTGGTTTATTGATAGCAAGTAAGATATTTGTTGTAGTGGTTATGTTTAGGTATGGGGTTGTATTTGGGGATGTAAAATATGCTCATGCATTATGTGCTTTATAAGTACTAATAAACAGCCAATATGCTAGTAATATGCATGCTAATAAGCAACTAGTTAATACTGAATAGTGTTCCCTAATCTAGTGTTGCCACAAAAATAAAAAAGTTAATAGTGATTTTTTTTTATCTTATAATTTGGATTTTTGGTGTTGAAATTTAGAGTTTGAATCCTAAAATTATGTTGTTGTTGTTGTTTTTTAATCTGAATTGGAAGATATAAACTCTAAATTGTTAGATATAACCTTGCAAAATAGTAAAAAAAAAAGAGTAAGAATTGGGAGATTTAAAAAAAAGGTTTTATTTTTAATTTCATGGCAGAAACAAACAAACAGGATTGCAAAATAAACTCAAAATTCAAAGAAAAAAGTCAAAATAATCTCTCACAATTACTATATTATTAATTAAGACTCTTTTTTTTTTTTTTTTAGAATTGTGAGATAAAAGGCACAATTACTTTTTTTGTTATTATTATTATTTTTTATCACATGGCTAAAACAGTATGACAAGGAAAGGCTGTTGTAAAATGCCATTTGAGCTCTTTCCAAAACCTTAATGACATTTATGAATGAATAATTTAGTTTTTAAAAAAGCATTAAAAATGATATTTAAATACTTTTTCTCAGATATAATGAGTTCAGATGTTTCCACTCACATGTGTTCAAGGTGTACAGAAAATCTGCTGGCTCTTTTCACCGCAAGAGTCAGACTTTAAAACTTCTCTTGGAAATGGGATGTTTTTCAGAACCGTTTGAAATCGTGTGTTGTTTCTTTATTTTGTCATTGACCCTTCATTAACACTCACCCAGGGTTTGCTGAGTGTAAATCAGCAGATGTTTGTTAAAGTGACCAGCCTCACAGTGAGCGCGAGCAGCGATGAGCATTCGCTTAGCAAGCTTTTAGCAGCGTAACGACGTGAGTCTCGATGATTTCTCACTCGTGTTTTACAGCTGCAGTCTGACAGGCTCTCACGAGCGCAGATCTGGACAGCGTCAACATTTACAAACCATCTTAGAGCCACATCAAAGCACAGCAACACTTCAGACCGCCGCTTATCTCTCCCACCCACACACTCACCAAAACATGGGACACTTCAGCTTTAATCATTCATATTTATTCCTGTTTCTTCTGTATAGTGAAGACCATTAACTATTAAACTCTTATTGTGTCTTTTGGATGATGTTAAAATATATTCACCCAACAGAAACATCAACAACCAAGAGGGGAAAAAGAAACATTTAAATAGTGAAAAAATAGTCTAACCACATTAAGCGCTGAAAAACAGCTTTTATTTGACAGTTCTGCTTTTATAACTGCCTCAGTTTAATTCATCAGGCGTTTAGCATTTATTAGAAAGCCTTTGGTTTCCTTCATTAGAATCTGTAGACTTTTTCAGTTTACATATTTATTTCGATTTACTTTATGTTATTCATTTTCATTTGAACTTTACATAAAGAAGCAGATACTTATGGTGCTTTTAAGCTCAAAGCAAGAAAAACTGACAGTCTTGCAAAGGTTTCTTGCAAAATTTATCCCAATAATTTTCTATTTTATTTACAGATTCAAAAATATTAATTAATTTATTTATTTACATTTCTTTTAACAGTACACTATTCATTTCATCATTTTCTTTCTGTCTGGGATCATTCTGTGCACTGTTATTGAGTGTTCAACCTGAATGTTTTGTCTTGTCTAAAAAAAGCATACATTATATACTACATTATATACATTAAGTCTCTGTGCAAGTGCTTTTGAATGTATTGTTTATTGTGCTGTTCCAAAAATAATTTATGTAAAACTGACACTGTATTTAAAAAAGTCTGTTTGATCCTGAATCTCAGAAAGTCACATCTCATTAAAAATAAAAAAGCAGCAAAAACAAACTCTCAGAAAAATGTGTGTAAACTAAGATATACTGCTATTATAAAAAAATCTATTAAAAAAATATTACAATCCATATTTAGGGCTAATTGTCTGCAGTGATCATCAGCTGAGTAGGTGATTAATGAATATAACATGAAAATACGCTGTGATTTTTTCCCAGAGAGAGAGCGAGACGGGTCAGTCGTGTCAAGTGCGGTTTCTTCCCTCTTAAGTCCACACTAAACACTTCAAGAGCGCCAAAATATCACTTCAGCCCTTCCTGTGACAACATGCCCCTTCAGTCTGATCTAGAGTCAGTGTGTCTGTGAAGAAGGCCTCAAACACGTGTTCTCAATAGAAACACACACAAAAGCGCATCTGATGATTGCAGTGGCGCAATCAGACGTTGCCGTCGCTCCAGCGCGAGATTCCTCTCTTTCTCTGAACTCGAGAGGTGGAGAAGGAAACAGATCTTCTAAATACTCTCATCGAGCGAATCTACCTTAACTAGGAAACTCAAGACGCCACAATTCAGAGCAGCTGGACTCACTAATCCATTAACCAGTGCAGATTACTGCCGTCAAATTGAGCATTAATCATACACAATATCACTTCCAGCTAGACACGCCGCTCCGTGATTGCAGCTGATTCCGTCGCGGCCTTTGTTTAATGCTCTTGATTAGCGAGCGCACATTTGTGTCTGATCATTGTTATTACAGTTGAGCCAATGAGACCAGCGCCTTCTCTTTTACAGGCTTCACCAGAACTCACATCAGCTCTCCATCCGTTTGCATTCGCTCATAGTGCTCCTGAAAGAGTAGGCCTTCAAAATCACTCCACTTTCCAGGCGCTTCTGATGAGACTGAGACAGACGTGTTTGTGATTGACAGCTGAATTCACGCACTGCATGTTTAAAGTGCATTAAACTTGTGTGAAAATGAAATCCTGCCATTGCAGCACATGAGCAGAACGGATCCTGTACACTTGATGTTTACCGTAAGAGCAACCGTAACTTGAATGTCCGGCGTCATTCACTTCTAGCTATTTTTAGTTGTACGAAACAGCTTGTTATGGTGCAAACTGGTATTTCTCATCATATTTTATTGTGTTGTTGTAATAGTAAACACTGTATTGTAGCACAAATAGCTCTACTGTTTATTGCACTTCATTCTTCTAGTTATTAACCTATAGCAGCTAATGAACCAGATGTCTTGCACATTCACATTTACTTCTGCATAACAAGGTGTATTTCTCTCTTCCATTAGCGCACAGCATAGCATGCACATTTACTCATATTTATGAGGTGTGTTGTGTGTCATGCATTGTTTTTATCTTTGCATTTTGAAACATTTTCTTTGGATTCTACTCATAATTCTATTATTTATAGCATTTATTTGTTGATAAATCCCTCACTGCTCAATATGGTTAAATGTGCACTGGTATTAGAATGTGTAAATCGAACTACAAACTAATAGGATTTGACTATAAATGAACAAATGATCTTCAAAGACGGCTGAGATGGGTTTTCCATAACTGTTATTAATTAGTTCTTGATTGCAGAAGAAACTGAACCAAACTACATACTGAAATCGTGTAATCTTATTTGCTGAAAGGCATGCTGTTATTTTCCTGTTTATTTCTATGAAGCTGCTTTGACACCATCTGTATTGTATAAAGCACTATTATGGAGATAAAGGTGACTTGACTAATAGGAATTCTGCTGATCTGAATCCTTGCATTATAACACATCCAGAATAGCTGTTATCTTTGCTGGGCTTCTTATTGGACTTCTTGAAGAAGAAGAAACGCTGGAGATTTATAAACTCACAGACAGCGCAGCCTGATGAACTCAGATATACGTGTTTGACCCTGCGTCTGTGTTCATAACCCTAACCTTTCAACCAATCATGACCTCAATCAAATGCGGAAGCATTTAGAGCAATTTCATTTTGAAGGTAAATTGATCATTGTTTGAAAAACAACTATTGACAGCATTTCAGTCGTAGAGTCATAAAGCTCAGCAGATGGCAGCAGGATTTGGGTCAGTTTCAGGCCTTTTGTGCCAGAGTATTTCAGAAGGAAGTTTGATCAGGAAAGCTCAGTGCGTTGGAGCCGATAGACTGGCGTTCAGCACGGTTTAGTCCAGGCTCTCATCCGCTCTCTATTAAAGACAAAAATACATCTTGAAAAAAGAAGAAAAACATCATCTCTGAACTTTTAGGAGTTCATATTTTCCCACCTTATGCCCAGAGTATGCTAGCATATTTGATAGATTTATGGTTTAATAAAAAAAAAAAAAATACATTAATGCACTGCATCAATTCAACCCAGTCACAGTATGTCTGGAATTCATACTATTTATATTCCTGGTCATAATTTGAATAGAGAAAGTTTATGATGTTTTAATATGCTATAAAGGTATAATATAATAACTTTTTCTCTTTTTAAAAAAATGATGTTCTCACTCTGTTACACAGTGTTGGGGAAAGTTACTTTTAAAAGTAATGCATTACAATATTGCGTTACTCCCAAAAAAGTAACTAATTACGTTACTTAGCTACTTTTTATGGATAGTAATGCGTTACGTTACTTTTGCGTTACTTTTGCGTTACTTTTTAAATAGGAGCAGGGCTTGATTGTTTTTAATATAAGAAGTTCTATTTATAGCAAATGTAAAAGCCCTTTCACTCTAAAAAGTGTAATGAATAAACCTCAGGCTGAAGGAAAAGTAAATTCACGTCTGTAAAGTAGAACGCAGGAGAAGAAGGTTCAACACTCTTCAGCAATAAAAAAACAATGAAGCACGATTGTTAGTTTATCTAAAGTCATTTTTGCTTATTATTATGGTTGAACTGGATCATCAAAGGTCAGCAGCAAAGACATTGGTTAATAAAATGGGATTACATACATTTGTGTTGTTTAACATATTTAATTATTGCAGGTTTGCGTCATATTCTGAGTTTGCATTTCACTGTTTTAATTCATTTTGATGAATACTAAATCTGTTTTTTGCGAGTGGGATGAATTAATGCACATTCACATTTTGTCTAGAACTACAGTAACAGCATGTTCACAGCGCACTGTCAGTCAATAAATGGGAAAAAAGTAACTCATTTTCTTGTAAATTAAAAAGTAATGCGTTACTTTACTAGTTACTTGAAAAAAGTAATATTATTACGTAACTCGCGTTACTTGTGATGCGTTACCCCCAAAACTGCTGTTACATTGCAAATGTTTCAGGGTTGAATGTTAATCTTATACCACAGGACAGAAAGACACATTCTGAAAGGTTTGGTTTTCTCTTAATTAGTGCTATCAACCGATTAAAAATTTTTACTAATTAATCACGCTTTTTTTTTAATGAATCACAATTAATTCCACCTAACATTAAAGTTTTTAAATACACTTTTATATTGCAATAAATTCACATTCAATCTTCAAATTAAAGTAGAAACAACATAAAGACAGTATATTTTTAATATTTGTAATATTTAATATTTATTTAATGCCATCTTTTTTATGACTATCACTGATACCAATACTACTGATGTCTAATGCCGTTAAACTGGAAAAATTAATCGCCTGCTAATTTTGACAGCACAATTCATGTTAATCTTAATTTTAAAGTTTCACAAACCAATTCAAAATTCACACATCCAAATCCTCATTTCTTTCCAAAACTCATAAAAGGACTCAGCTCAGAATCTCTTCCTCCTGAATTAACAAAAAGTTCCAATCAAACACAAGAATAACAGCCAGAAAGACACGAAACTACTGCTTCCTTCCACTGTAGGCATAATTATATATGATATAATTATTTAATTTGAAATGGCATTAGCTAGCTCAGATTTGACTCTGCAGCACAACTGATGTCATTTCAGAAAAGCACAGGACACACCATACTGCTTTTGAAAGTTGCAGTTTTCTTCCAAATGAACAGCTTTCATTTGAGAATTGAATTTGATTTTGGATTTGACATACTGGAATCAAACACCACAGCTCTCCTATATTATTCTTAACACAGCAAAAATCAGTGAAAACAACATTATCTCTCTAAACCCTGTGATCTGTTAATCTGTGTGGAGAGAGTGACCATCAGCAACATGAAGTTCAGAGGAAGGAGAAGAAGTGTTCACAAATAAGAGCATCTCAAACTGAGACGGCTCTGCACAAACAGGACATTTTTACTGGAATCATCAAAATGGAAATTGGAAAAAAGCATGCTGTCTATTACTGTTTTTATAGTGTCATCTATGACGAAACGCATCAGTATGTCTGCAGCGTTTTGAGTAGCTTCAGCGGGGATCAGAGGCCATTGTGACATTAATCCATAGAAGCCAAAGACAACCTGAGAACTGTAGCGCATCTCAGGTTTCAGATTGATTCTGCTGGATATTGCTGGGATTATCAGCGCTAGCCACTCAGTCTAGACACGTTTGAGTTCTGTTAGACACAGGCAATGATCAGACAGCCCGTGACTGTGAAAGAAGTCCGAAGTTTGGAAAAAGTGTGCATTACTGTTATTTCATTTTATAATAGTAAAAGCAAAGGACTCTTTGAAGACACTTAAGTGTTCTATATTTATTTAAGTTTTGTAGTCATTGTCAAAATGCATGTGACTCATAAATATGCATTGATCAGCATTGCCACAGACTTTCAGACTCTACATTGTGCGTCTGCTTTTGACTCGGATGACAACCTGGCAAGCTCATATTCTCCTATAAGCTTTTAATTACCCTCCATTGTTCCTGTGCACTTTGAACTCTATGACATGCACGACTCTGTTTCTGCATACCGTAGACAGGGACAAGTCTTCGTCATTCTCTGTCAGATTCCCAGTGCTTTAGCAGGAGCTGAAGACCAGATCAAATGCACCTGTTTATTATCTCACATTCAAACAACAGCATCGATCTGTTCAGCATTAAATGGATAGTTCACCCAAAAAAAAAAAAAATGCTCTCATCATTTACTCACTCTCAAACCTGTTTGGTTACACACATTCTTCAAAACTCATTTCTTCTGTTTTGTGTTCAGCAGAAGAAAGAGACTCATACAGGTTTGGATCATCTACTGAGGAACCCTGCACTAGACTCTTTGCTAATCCCTGGAGCACCTCAAGGTTCAGTGCTCGGTCCTTTTCTTTTCTCCATTTACACAAAATGGGCACAATCATAAAGGCATATGGCTTCTTACACTACTTCTGTAGAGATGTTATGCAGCTCTATCTGTTTTTTCAACCTGATGATCCCAGTGTCTCATTTTGAATCTGGATGAAGCTGAATCTTTTGAAGACAGATTTTCTTGTAAATCCAACCAATTTATTAATCAAACACAGCATGATGTACAATTGGGTTTCAAAATACTAATACCAACCAGGACAGCAGAGAGCTTTTGTTTGATGGCCTGTTGAACTACAGTATCTCAACAACGGTCCAGACCTGCAGGTTTGCACTTTATAACATCAGAAAAGAAAAATCACCTGTCTGAATTCTCTTTGTAAATTCTCTTCCAAGCTTGAGTCGTTTCTGGACTGGACTGCTTTGTTGGCTGTCCTCAATACGCTCCTACAAGTATATGTTCCCCTCATCATTTACAGACAGTAAACAACCTTTATAACAGGTACATAGTCGCTTTCCAGAAGCTTCACCTTCTCTGTTCCATCTGCTGAGATCATCACACAAAAAAGCTGAAAATGCACATTCTCTGCAAGCACTTAATATAAACCCCAGCAATTAACAAAGGCAATTTCTACTTTTTTTTAAAATTACAAATTATACATTACTTTTTCATTAATCTAAAATGTAAGTTTAGTGTTGTACTAAATAATTCATGGGTTACAAATGGCACTATTTGTTTGCTGTTTTTTATTATTTAAACGCTTGAACCGAACTGTTCAGCATAAACACATGCTGCCATTTGTTATGCTGCATTTACTCTCTGCATTATAAACAGTCTTTACTTCCTGATGGCACCGTGTCATTCTATACACCGGAACCTGATGTTTATTTTATTTCGTTGGCGATGATGGGTCTGATTTCCGGCCCCAATAACAGCCCAGAGGAAGCAAAACGAAGCATTCCTGCAAAATGCATGAGCTCAGAGGTTGAAAACACATGGGTGGAGTCGCAGGAATGGATGAGCGGCTTGTTAGAGAGCTTTTGTCACAGCAAATCCTGAATGGCCCCCAGGCAAATACATATAGCTCTTTTGTTTGTCTAGGTAGGTGTGTGTGTGTGTGTGTGTGTGTGTGTATGTGTCTGTGTGTGGTGAATGCTTGTATGTTTGACAGGAGTGACGGGATAATGATAAGAGGGTCTCGTCCCATGAGTGTGTGTGTGTGAGGTTGAGCTGGAGATGTTGGGCTTCCTAATGAAGGACGCTGACAGTCACACCATTGCAGAAGACAATGCTGTAGACTCTCTGGATTAACACAGGTCATCCTGATCCGCCAAATCCCTCAGCAGACGGGCTGTGTGCTGTGTAGCAAAGCTCAAAACCAAAGAAACGTCAAAGAGAAACTGCGGCCACATGCACGAGTGTGATTACAGAAATCTACTTTCAGACTCCACAGATGATTTTTAGCTTCACACAATGGCTTTGTGTGAGGTTATCCATTGCAAATCTTCCCTCTGCTGCAGCTCTCGAATGTCTCTTGTGCTTTTACCTGTTCAAACTTGCCGTGTGAAGATGCATTGCTTCCTCTGTTCTCTTCCCGGCTGAACGCAGTCAATCATGCTGTGTTTAACCATTTGCAGATAGCAGGCAAAAGCTGACGGGCCAGCTTTATCTGTGGAGTTGACCCTTTGATCTGGCCTACAGATTAACCCTGGACTCACAGAGACTCCAGATTCCCCTCAAGATCCTCACAGCCCAATAAAAGCACACAGGACCAGCCGTTTAATGCACAAACCAGGAGGATTGTGCAAGCTGTAATTTCCTACAGCAGGGTAAGGTCCACTGCAGACTGTCCAATGAAGCATCGCCATCACTGAATGATTCTGAGAGATGGAAATGTGTCACCATGTTCAAAATTCAGTTACTGCATGTGTGAATTTGTAAGTGAAATTGTATTAGTGTTTAACGCAACTGTTGAGCAAAGTGATATGATTTCTTCGATGAACCCAGCATTTGGAAAACTACTGAGCTTCTGGAGTTCTCATGCAGTACAGTATGATGTTTTTTAGAGAAATAAACCATACAATGAAAACCAAAAACAGCACGAGTGGCAATTAATGGGGTCCAAACACATTGGAAAAGGAAGAAGATGACTTTTAAAATTGCAGAAAAGGAAGAACATGAACTTTGAAAATAACAGAAAATTCCTTAAAAATTTTTCCTTGATCAGAATTTCTTAAACTATAGCAGCCACAAACTTTGAAAATGTATGAAATTTGGTGTGCCTCTTCAGCTTGTCCTAGTGTCCATGTGTACCAAGTATTGTGAGGTTTGGACACTGGATTCCCAAAATACAGGGTAAAATGTCATCATGGGCCAGATTCAGAAAATATATACTCACTCAAACTTGCCAGACAAAGCAGATAATCAAAATTCTTTTGATAACTTTTTTACACAAACCTCATGTCAATCAGATGGATGGCCAAGTTAGAGTATTAAAAAGTTTTTCCAAAACATTAAAAATGGCTTTAAAATCTTGTTACGTCTAGATTCAGGCCTACTCCAACATTCAGAGAAAGGAGTTTAGACTGTAGCTTATAAGATTCTTGAAATATAGGCATGATGCATATTGATTATTGCACCACCTTGCTGCCAATGATCACAATTTGGTTTGTAGGCCCACATAATCCTACATGTGTTGATATATATTGGAGGAGCTTCAGGATCAGAGCAATATGGGATCTCGCAGGAGCCAAAAGCACAAGCTCCCATCGGCTTAGAGAAAGAGCCGCAGGATAAAATCTGCTGGAAGATTTGGACTCTCAGTCCAGAGGTGTGAGATGACCATCTCCTGAGCTTCAACTGAACATGAAGAGCCCTGAATGCAGCAAAGGCCTTACAGGGATCCTCATGTATTATTATTCAACTCCAGAATCAAAACAATGAGGTTTCATGTTAAAAACAGCTTCAGGTTAACTCTCTATTTTATGTTTGTCTCTAACGAACTAGTGTGATGACTAAACAAGGGTATGTTACAAAACATATGGGATGTTTTAAGCATGTACTCAAAATGTAAAAATGTACATATTGAGTAAATCACCATAATTTCACTAAAAGGAGGTTTACTGTTTTACTAAGAATGATAATTACTCTTTAACTTTCATGCACTAGTTCCTCCATAGGTGTCCGACTTAGTGTTTTCCCACATGCTCAGCGTTTATACATCAAGCTGCTTTGTGGCTCAGATTTGAGCTTTAACACTTATATAAGTAAATATGGTTTAAAGAAGTGAATTTGTACCACATGAGGATTTTCCCTGTTTGTGTTTGCTCTCGAAACCAAGTCACATCTGAGCGGCTGTGAGTATATTGCATCGACATTCTTCACGAGTACGAGCGATCAACAAACAGATTCATCTCATCCACTCAAAATGAGGGATATATTACGCTCCTTTCATGTACACTAGCATGATCTTTGATGACTGGCTATTTACCCTCCCTGATCCCGCTGATGTTTGTTTTAATTTCATGTAGTCCTCTGCCCCGCCGGGCTTATTTTCTACATGCAAAGAATAAAAAAATCATCTGCTGGAGCTCTGGGAAAGCGGCCCTTTTCCAACCCATGCCTACAGATGCTTTGAATTTAGGGAGATTTTCCTGCAAGGAGACGAGGAGAGAGCTGCCCGTATTTCCTGTGGATTAGTCCTCAGATGGTGCCCTTCAAGGAGGTCTGCGCTGGGAAACTGACCTGCCGCTGACTGCCAATAACCCTAGGATAAAGCTTGAGAAAGAGCTGAGAAACTGAGAGCTGCTGCTCTCCACAATAAACCCAATGAAACTGCTGCCTGACATACAAGAATATTCTAGCATTCATCTCTGATGAGTCCGAAGCTATCATAATTTACATGGATAAACATCACAGGAACTGAAAGAGCATGCATGAATAAACGAACTAACTTATCCAAATGTTTCCTTCACAGTTCCTCTGTATTGAATGTGAGATGACCTCACTATAAATATAATACTTGGCAAAGGGCTCCATCTGCTGACAGCAGTCACAAATTACACAAGTTATACACTCCATATATATATTTTGTTTTCAATTATTGCAGATACACTTTATGCATATTAACATTGTGATACACATTATACATTGAAATAACAGAACAAATGAGACAAAATTATGCAGTAGTCTCAGTGCCAGCACAAAACCCAGTCCCTCTGTTAAAAATCAAATCAAAGACTCCAAACATCTGGAACGCAACAACCAGTGCTGTTATGATGAAGTACCAAAAATATGTTATCTCCCCCAAACTTCATCATCAAGCATAAAATAATCTTTTTTCACCTCTGAAATCTAGAGAATTTTCTACTTCAGTTGGCGTCGAGTTTGGCCATTTCCTGCACGTAGATCCCGATGCTCTCGCTGTCAAACAGCACAAAGTACACAGTCTTGATGGAAGACGACATCGTTGTCACAAAGTAGCTGGAGATGGCCTTCAGAATGAGCTGAGCGGCTGTCTGCTTCGGAAAACCATTTCTATAAAGGACAAACACAGCAAAGCATGCAGCATCACAGTATTCAGGAACCTTCAACAACCACCTGATGGCAACCAGCAAAAATATCAGCATTTAGATCAATTAGTAATGACTGAGTTACTCGATCTCAAAAAACTACCAAGTATATCATTTTCAAACTAATTAGTCTGTACATGTTCCCATTTCCCCCCTACATTATTTATGAACTGAAAATGATCTGCACAGCATGCATTCTGCAACATACAGTGTATATTGTTAGTTGAGGTTTAAATATAATAATCAACATTTGAAGTGGATCAAAACCTTTCATCAAAGTTGTCCTAAAACCAAAACAATACCTGTTCTTGTCTTAGGACAAATTTGATTAACTTTCTTGATCCACTTCAAATGTTGACAACTGTATATCTATTTAATTCTAAATTAACCTATTAACTACTAACTTCTATCAACTTATTTAATAATGTTTATTTAATGTTTATAGATTTTTTCTTCTATATTTTGATGTACATTCAAATGAAAAACAAAAAATTTAGGGCGGGACTTGGTTCTATCCATCAGTTGTTGATTGGATGTTGATGTGTGGGCGTGGCTTTCAACTGTATGCAAATGAGCATGAGCATGCAAGGGCGGAGTTAAAAATATGCCTTCATAAATTGTTTACAGTAAGGTGCATTTAAATAACATATTGAATTGAATTGAGTGAATTTCATTTATATTTCATGCCGACTTTAATATTAGGGCAGTGAATTACTTTTATTTCTATATTTATTACGGCTACAGTTGTACCTGCCGCTGCCGATGGAAGGGAAGGCCACAGATTTGAGCTTCTTCTCATCAGCGAGAGCCAGACAGTTCTTCACCGTCTTATCCAGCATCTCCTCGCATTTATCTGAGCCCCAGCCTGGACTGTTACAGTGGATGACAAACTTGGCAGGAAGACCGTATCCTGAGGTCATGGCCGCTGAGGAGTGCCAAAGATATTGAACTTATCAGGATAAATGGACTTATCAAACATACACTGCAACTTATCCACAGTTAACAACAACTCCTTAAGATCAACTCTCTTATCTGGGCCTATATTCACAAAACATTTTATCTTACCACTAAGAGTTCTCCTAAATAACAGCAAAAGTTTTAAGCTAAGAGTTTTCTGTTAAAACCTATCCACAAAGCTGCTGAGACAAACTTTTACTAAGGAACAGAGAGAAGTCTTAAGCTCAGAGTAAGGGGGCGGGGTTTACCTCGTTGCTATGGATGATGTCAGCATGCTCATTAACTATGCACACAGTGATTGGCTGATCTCTGTCAGAGATACATTCATAGAAATATTGTAGAGTGCAATATTATGTTGCCATATCCAAATAAAGGTTTAAAAATAAAAATGTTACTTGCCACATTCAAATAAAGATTTTAAAATGCAGGCTAAGTGTCATTAATCAAACAAGTATATGTTCAGCTAATTGTCAGCCTCTTACATGTGTGCTTCTTGTAAACAAATAGTGAATATGCATATAAACAGCCTTTTAATTAACAGAGTAGAATAATCATGGCTGACAGTCAGTCATGCAAACGTAAAAGAAAACCAAACTGGACGCAAGAACAGCTGTTACTTCTGGCTAATCAAAGGCAAATTGTCCCCGACAAGTTCTACAACAGTCATAATACTCCTGCAATTAAGGCGATATACCTTTTTAAAAGCTCATTGTTGTCAAATGTTTCTAAAATGTTTATATTCTGAGGCAGATTTACGCAAACAGCCATTTTAGGATAGTTGTGACTTGGTCTAAGACTTAGGAGTCCTCTTCACTACTCCTAACTTTTCATAGATTTAGGAGCTAGTTTTAGCACTAAAATGCTTTGTGAAATACTCATAGAGAGTAAATTTAGGACTGACACGCCCATTATTTTTAAGATTTTCTCCTAAATCGGTAAGTTATGAGCTATGAGATGTTTTGTGAATACGGGTCCTGAATAAAAGAGTGAGCCGTAAGAAAGCATGGCTGAAGAGCTTGACACAGCATTTTAATAACAACCGTTATTAGACTTTTTTTCAGCAGCATTTTGTCTCTCATTACAGACCCGGTTCACACCTGGTTCTGACTTTACGTAGCTTGTGATGAATGTTAATAGCTGGTGTAAATGTACCTCCTGCCACCTCCAGAGGGCCGTTGCTCTTACGTAGCTCCAGAACCGCTTCTGCAAACTCCTTTCCTCCGATTTTCTCCAAAGCACCGCCTGAGAAACACACAGAGCTGTGATGCTGTGCACATATGTGTCTAAAGCTGCTGTCCCTCCAGCAAACCCTAAACCTAACCCCGCATGTCTGATGTAATCGCTGGATTTATTATTGAATTGAGCAGTGAGCAGCTCATGATCTGCTGATGCACCGTAACTCCATCTCTGCGTCTGCTCTAAGTTTGAGTCGCTTTAATGCGAATGCGGATTTGTAATGAAAATCATGTTGCCAACAAAGGAAATGCTTTAAGGTCTCCTTGCATTTTTCCACCAAAATACATGTATTATGTATTTTATATAACACATATTATTGTAATACATTATGTAGTATTATAATAATAGTAATATATTTCTGGTCTTGCTTAATATTTTATTTAATAATAATCACAAAATCAGTTTTTGCAGTGATAGTGAATGGGTCAAAAGCAGTAGGAATGTGGCCTATAATATATAGAGAGAGTGTCTGTTCACCTAATGGTTATTAAACAAGGTTTTTTGTTACATCTCTCTCTCTTTCTCTCTCTCTCTCTCTCTCTCTCTCTATATATATATATACACTGTGTGGCATTCAACAAATTTCATCCTAATTCAGTCTTTTACAACAGTTTATGTTTGAGTGGAACTCCTGCTCTTATGTTGGAGAGCCATATATTCAGTATATTTAATTGTCCCTTCTGAGTCCATCACCTGTTGTGACACTGAAACCTGTCTGTTGTTTAGAGTGGAGTGACACCAGTTTTAGACACAAGAACATCTTAATCACAAACACAGTGTGCAAAATCACTGTCATGCTTTACAGAGACAGTTCACACAAAAATACCATTTCTGTCCTCATTTGCTCACCCTCGTGTCACTCTAAACCCGTAAGGTTTTTTCTCTTCTGTGGAACACAAATGTTTTGCAGATTTCCATACAAAAATGTATATTACACACTCCAAATACGACTCATCTGCTATATTATTATGATGGTTTGTGTGATGAACAGATCTAAATTTAAGTCATTATTCACTGATCATCTTCCCCTTTGATGTAACTCTTGAATCTTATTTGACGAATCTGCTGAGAGGTGCTTTATTTGAGTGAATATGAATGTGTTTCAGGAAAAGAGCATTCTCCTTTTGTGCTCCACATTAGAAAAGTCATATGGGTTTGCAATGACATGATGGTGAGTAAATGATGACAGAACTGGTATTTACAAAAAGAAAGAAATGAACATGCTTCTTCTGATCCCTCATGTGTCTTCAAGAGTGTACTTACACTTTACTTTCTAATTATTATGGGCTCTATTATGAAAATGGGCTCAGGAATCAGTGAAGGCATGTTGGTTTAGGAGAACAAGTGAAAAAATTCACAATATTAAAACTAAATAAATGCCACAGAAATCCAAATAGAACGTAAAGCATTACCCAAATGACCCAAACCACAGCCATGAAACTGAAGTGCTAATCTTCATTTGTTTTAAAGTTAAAAGATGATTAACAACACTAAATCTATAAAATCAGACCAAATTTAAGCACGAATACAACTGCGCCATTAAGACACATGTATACCTTGTTATTTTCAATGAGCATATATTAAAAAAAGGCACTATGATCATTAACTTTGAGTCAAAGTGTCAGAGCTGTGGTGTTTCCAGCAGAACTGCTCCTTTACCTACTTCACCACCCATGTAGAAGCTGGAGTTGGTCGGGTGAACAACCGCTTCACTTTCGATGGTGGCAATGTCAGCTTGCACAACTTGCAGCTACAACAATCAGGCAAACAAATACAGTGAGAGACAAAAGCTGTGGAGAATGAGGTGAAACCACGATGAGGAGACAAAGACCGGTCTGACTGGAAAAGACAAAAGTAATAAGGAGGAGAAACACAAACACGCATACATACAAGACTGCTGAATCCATTCATGAGACGACTGATCGTTCCTAAAAAACCTGCTGGGTGAATCTCATCAACCTGTCCGGGTCACATTTTACCACCAAATCAGAAGGAGGTGATACAAAATATATTTTGGATGTGAAGAAAGTTAAGACACTTTTTAAAACATTTGTTGTACTGTGACTTTATTTGCATGACAAATGAGCAACCATTACTCTCAATTGTCCAACATATGCAGAATGGCATAAAAACAGTGATATATACTACAGTATTAAGAATCAACAGTGGGAATAAAGGGAAATATAACTGCAAGCAGCAATTAAGGGGCCAAGCACAGCAGAGACAGAATGAGGAGCAGACTAACCTCAAGAGTGGGTAATTAATGACATTTTAAGGTGATTTTACTCAAACTGGCTGAAAAATCATGAATTCAATCATTAGTAATATGATCTAATGGTTTATCAATTTTGACCAATAGGTGGTGCTGTCACCAAATTGATGTGTTTTGGTATTGGTGTTCTCGCCATGATCCAAGGAATCTATCAAGACACGTCTCACTCCAATAGGCAAAATTAATCAATTGTTAGCCTTTTTTATTTAATTATAATTATTTACCAATAGGTGGTGCTGCCATAAAACGTTTTGAGTACCATCAGGGCATGGTGCCGAAAACACATACACATATACAGGTGCATCTCAATAAATTAGAATGTCGTGAAAAAGTTAATTTTTTTCTTGTAAGTTATTTCAAAAAGTGAAACTTTCATATATTTTAGGTTCATTGCATGTAAAGTAAAACATTTCAAAACTATTTTTGTTTTAATTTTGATGATTAGAACTTACAGCTCATGAAAGTCAAAAATCAGTATCTCAAAATATTAGAATATTTACATTTGAGTTTCAATTAATGACCATCCCTACAGTATAAATTCTGGGTATCTCTTGTTCTTTGAAACCACAATAATGGAGAAGACTGCTGACTTGGCAATGATCCAGAAGACAATCATTGACACGCTCCACAAAGAGATTAAGTCACAGAAGGTCATTACTGAAAGGGGTGGCTGTTCACAGAGTGCTGTATCAAAGCATATTAAATGCAAAGTTTACTGGAAGGAAGAAATTGGGTATGAAAAGGTGCATAAGCAACAGGAATGACCACAAGCTTAAGAATACTGTCAAGCAAAGCCGATTCAAACACTTGGGAGAGCTTCAGAAGGAGTGGACTGAAGCTGGAATCAGTGCATCAAGAGTCACCACGCTCAGACATCTTCAGGAAAAGGGCTACCAAGCCACTTCTGAAACAGAAACAATGTCAGAAGCATCTTACCTAGGTGAAGGAGAAAAAGAACTGGACTGTTGCTCAGTGGTCCAAAGTCCTCTTTTCAGATAAAAGTAAATTTTGCATTTCATTTGGAAATCAAGGTCCCAGAGTCTGGAGGAAGAGTGGAGAGGCACAGAATCCAAGCTGCTTGAAGTCCAGTGTGAAGTTTCCACAGTCAGTGATGATTTGGGCTGCCATGTCATCTGCTGGTGTTGGTCCACTGTGTTTTCTGAAGTCCAGTCAATGCAGCCATCTACCAGGAAATTTTAGAGCACTTCATGCTTCCTTCTGCTGACAAGCTTTATGGAGATGCTGATTTCATTTTCCAGCAGGACTTGGCACCTGCCCACACTGCCAAAGGTACCAAAAACTGGTTCAATGACCATGGTGTTACTGTGCTTGATTGGCCAGCAAACTCGCCTGACCTGAACCCCATAGAGAATCTATGGGGTATTGTCAAGAGGAAGATGAGAGACACCAGACCCAACAATGCAGATGACCTGAAGGCCGCTATCAAAGAAACCTGGGCTTCCATACCACTTCAGCAGTGCCACAAACTGATCACCTCCATGCCACGCCGAATTGAGGCAGTAATTAAAGCAAAAGGAGCCCCTACCAAGTATTGAGTACATATACAGTAAATGAACATACTTTCCAGAAGGCCAACAATTCACTAAAATGTTTTTTTTATTGGTCTTATGAAGTATTCTAATTTGTTGAGATTGCAAACTGATGCATTTTGTTGAATTGGTGGGTTTTTGTTAAATGTGAGCCTAAATCATCACAATTAAAAGAACCAAAGACTTAAACTACTTCAGTCTGTGTGCATTGAATTTATTTAATACACGAGTTTCACAGTTTGAGTTGAATTACTGAAATAAATGAACTTTTCCACGACATTCTAATTTATTGAGATGCACCTGTATATCAAAACTTAATTTTTGATTAGTAATATGCATTGCTAAGAACTTCATTTGGACAACTTTATAGGCGATTTTCTCAATATTTAGATTTTTTGCACCCTCAGATTCTAGATATTCAAATAGTTGTACCTCTGCCAAATATTGTCCTATCTTAAACTGTACATCAATTGAAAGCTTATTTATCCAGCTTTCAGATGAGAATTTACCCTTATGACTGGTTTTGTGGTCCAGGGTCCCATATTTATTCACTAAAAGTTGGTTGGTTATTTATTTAGAACTGGAACTATTTTTCTAAACAACATTCAGTACTGTCAAGATTTTATTACAGTTTTGCTAAGATTTTAACACACTACATGACACATCATGATATGTCCACCACATTCTTTTCAGATAATTTTTTAATTATAAATATGACGTTCTTCATTTTGTAGAAATTGTACCTTGAAAAAGGTTGTCGAAGCATATACAACCCGAATTCCGGAAATGTTGGGAAGTTTTTTAAATTTGATTAAAATGAAAACTAAAAGACTTTCAAATCACATGAGCCAATATTTTATACACAATAGAACATAGATAACATAAATGTTGAAACAGAGAAATTTTACACTTTTATCCACTAAATGAACTCATTTCAAATTTGATGCCTGCTACAGGTCTCAAAAAAGTTGGCACAGGGGAAACAAAGGGCTGAAAAAGCAAGCAATTTTGAAAAGATTCAGCTGGGAGAACATCTAGCAACTAATTAAGTTAATTGACATCAGGTCTGTAACATGATTAGCTATAAAGGGATGTCTTAGAGAGGCAGAGTCTCTCAGAAATAAAGATGGCCAGAAGCTCTCCAATCTGTGAAAGAGTGCGTAAAAAGATTGTGGAATACTTTAAAAACAATGTTTCTCAACGTCAGATTGTAAAGGCTTTGCAAATCTCATCATCTTCAGTGCATAA
Source organism: Tor tambroides (assembly GCA_021397915.2). Classification (NCBI taxonomy): domain Eukaryota; kingdom Metazoa; phylum Chordata; class Actinopteri; order Cypriniformes; family Cyprinidae; genus Tor; species Tor tambroides. The sequence goes on along the minus strand of JAFVLL020037314.1, from coordinate 48,048 downwards.
CATCATCAAAGGTTTTAGAGAAACTGGAGAAATCTCTGTAAGGGACAAGGCAGAAGACCTCTGTTGGATGCCCGTGGTCTTCGGGCCCTCAGACCACACTGCATCACTCATTGGCATGATTCTGTCATTGACATTACTAAATGGGCCCAAGAATACTTCCAGAAACCAGTCGGTAAACACAATCCGCCGTGCCATCTGCAGATGCCAACTAAAGCTCTATCATGCAAAAAGGAAGCCATAAGTGAACATGGTCCAGAAGCGCCACTGTGTCCTGTGGGCCAAGGCTCATTTAAAATGGACTGTTTCAAAGTGGAAAATTGTTCTATGGTCAGACGAGTCCAAATTTGACATTTTTGTTGGAAATCATGGACGCCGTGTCCTCCGGGCTAAAGAGGAGGGAGACCTTCCAGCGTGTCATCAGCGTTCAGTTCAAAAGCCAGCATCTCTGATGGTATGGGGGAGCATAAGTGCATACGGTATGGGCAGCTTGCATGTTTTGGAAGGCACTATAAATGCTGAAAGGTATATAAAGGTTTTAGAGCAACGACGTCTATTTCAGGGAAGGCCTTGTGTATTTCAGCAGGACAATGCAAAACCACATACTGCAGCTATTACAACAGCATGGCTTTGTAGTAGAAGAGTCCGGGTGCTGAATTGGCCCGCCTGCAGTCCAGATATTTCACCTATAGAGAACATTTGGCGCATCATTAAACAAAAAATACGTCAAAGATGACCACGAACTCTTCAGCAGCTGGAAACCTATATCAGGCAAGAATGGGACCAAATTCCAACACCAAAACTCCAGAAACTCATAACCTCGATGCCCAGACGTCGTCAAACTGTTTTGAAAAGAAGAAGAGATGCTACACCATGGTAAACATGCCCCCGTCCCAACTATTTTGAGACCTGTAGCAGGCATCAAATTTGAAATGAGCTCATTTTGTGCATAAAATTGAAAAATTTCTCAGTTTAAACATTTGTTATGTTATCTTTGTTCTATTGTAAATAAAATATTGGCTCATAGTTTTCATTTCATTTAAAAAACGTCCCAACATTTCCGGAATTCGGGTTGTATAAGTATAATATATAGTGAAATACACCTGTTAGGCACTTTCTTCGGTTACTCCTTTATGTAACCATAGCTTTCAGCCATAAGCAGATGTCATCAGGTGGTTTCCAACCTTCCTTGAGTGTTTCAACCCTTACCACAACACTCTCCAGTTGGTGGGTCGGCAGTGGTGGCCAAGTCACTGCCCATCTGCTCATGGCTTCCAGCTTTCTTCCTCTCTCTTGCTCCATATCCAGCATGAAGCTTGCTCAGCCTCCTCTCCCATCCTACCAGCAGCGTGTTTCTTGCTCTTCTCGTCCGTGGCTAAAGCTGTCATCAGCTGCCACACTGATTTGGCAGGAAAGCCTCTACAACCTACTCCTGAGAAAAAAAAAATATATATATATATATATATATATATATATATATATATATATAATGCTAAATAATAAATAAATAAATAAATAAATAATAAATTCTGGTAAATTGTTTTTCTGGTAAATATTCCTTTTAAAAATAATGCTTTTTTTTGATCACAGTTTTCCTGTATATATAATTTTATTTAAATGATTTTAATATTTTGCTATTGTCTATATATTTAATGTTTTTAAATTTTATAAAATATTTATTTTAATTTTTTATTTAACATATTTATTGATGATCTATACTCAAAATGATATGTATAATAATAATAATAACAAAAAACACAATTTTGTTTAATTTTAATTCTTCTTCCCAAAATTCAAATTCAAATTACAGTTCTGTATCCTGTATCTTTAGAATCAGTAGCAGCAGCAGGGTAGATATATATCCCATTATGGGGTGCAGTGGAACGGACCGTCTAGCAGGGTTGCTAATATACCCATTCATTCAGTCTCAATCCGTCACCAATGTGACACTGTGGGCTGCATCAATCTCTTTAATGGAAAAAATGGGTGTGATTGTGAGTGTGCTGTTTCTGTGTGTCTATGTACTGTATGTGTGTGTCTGCCAGTGTGTGTGTGGGTGTACGACTGAGAAATCACATATAATGCAGCATTTCCCAATACCACAGTACTCTCTACCCCACGCCCTCTGCCTCATTGCATCTCTCTAACATACTGCCAAATGAAATCTTCCACCACCCACTGCATTGTGGGGGAAGAGGGGGTTTGAGTTTTTGCAGCTTGTTTTGAAAAATTAGAGGCAACCGGCGAGAAGTGGCCATGCTTCAGATTGAGTTTGATTAGGAGCCCATTTTACCTGGGTGAAAGAGAACTCCATGATAAAGCGTTTGTTTAACGTGTATGTGGAAGCTCCTACCTGCCTGGTACATGCTAGGATTTAATTTAAACTTCGGGCAGCTAATCTTGAATGAGTTTTTGATGGATGACTGTTAGAAGAGCTCAGTGTGCCATTACTGTGCACTCCTTTACCGTTCTTTCACAGATGCACCAAAGTTCCAGACCAACCACACTATATTTTTCTCATGGGAAGGGAACCCGGTCAACATTAGCTGTGATGTTATGTCTAACCCTCCGGCTACAATGCTGTGGAGACGGGAAAAGCTGACCATCCCTAGTGAGGGTGCTGGAAACATGCGTGTACACAGTGCCCCTGGCAGATCACTCCTCGAGGTACAGTAATCCACCCACAGTTTTTAACATTTTTCTCATTCCTATTGGATTTTTTTGTGTTTGCTCATCTAGATAAGAGAGCCAGGAGAGATAGACGTTAATGATATCCAGACCTTAGCCCACTGGTGGCATTAAAGTAGTTAGGAGTCATTTTAAAATAAAATGTATTTATTACATTGCATTGCTCTTTGTTACATTTTAATTATTAAAATTGTAAAATTATTTATTTATCATTGGAAATATATTTTTCTAAAAAATTCAATAATGTCTTAACAGCAATGAATTTAATTTATTAATTTTATTACAGTTTTGCTAAAACTTCAGTACACCACCATAAGATGTTCACCACATTGTTTTCAGGAAAAATATTATATATTAATATATTTATATAATTTTTAATTACAGTATTACTTATTATGTTTTTAAAAAAAATCTATTTAATTTAATTTTAATTTAATGATTTTTTAATTAATCTGCTATCAATGCTGCCTTCAGATTTGTTTAAAAGGCAAAAAAAACTGAATAAAAGATACTGAAAAGATACCATTTAAATAAGATACAATTAAATATTTAAAATAAGTAAATGTTATTGTATAAAAAATATAAATGAATAAAACTATCTACGGTATTATAAAACCAATTTGTACAGTATGTACTGCGGTTGTACAGATCATGATAATTCGAATCTTTTTTTTTTAAGGACACACTGTAAAAAATCAGAAGTTGAGAAAACAAAAAATTTAAGGCAACCAGCTTCAGCAGAATTTTGAGTTTTCTCAACTTGTTGTTTTCAGTTTATACAATAAAAAGTTGAGAAAACTCAAAAATCTGCTAAAGCTGGTTGCCTTAAACTTTTAAGTTTTCTCAACTTTAGATTTTTTACACTTGATTTTTAACTTTTGTACAATAAACAGTTATGGTGCTCTGTTGGGTTGGCACTAGATTCTGATGCAAAATCCGTGAAAATCTTTTGCTAAAACATACAGGTGTAATGAGCTGGTCAGATGTGGAAATTAATTATTGTCAGCAGAGCAGGGTTTTTATCGATAGCTAAAGCTAAAAATAAAACTAAAACCATAAAAAACAGTTACTTGATATAAACATTAACTGAAATAAAATCTATAAATAAAAAAACTTGAGCTTGTTCAATTTCAGCCAGTTTTCTTTAAAGTATTCCCTTTCATTTAAACTACTGTTTAAAGTACTAAAATAAAAAAAACTTTATTTCAAAATATTAAAAAGAACTATTATAGTATTTCAGTGATACAGATCACACTGGGCAGAGAAGATTATTTATAGTGGTACAAGCAGATTTTCCCCTTTTTTTTTGTAAACTCGTCTGAGCTAGACAAGACTCAACAATACTTGATTTCTCTGGAAACAGATGTGTCCTCGGCAGTTATGTTTACTATGTTTAGTGTCAAATGAACACATGAACAACATAACAACAATAACTGACATTAGATGTGGAAGAAAAATGTATGCATGATCATGCTAACACAACCTTGGTCCTCAGGTTACCCCGATGTCAGACAGAGATTTTGGCCGTTACAACTGTACAGCCAGAAACAACATTGGGATGCGCTTTCAGGAGTTCATCCTAGCACAGGCAGGTGAGTGTTTACCACAGGTTCAACTAATCCATATGATTAATGTATCTGTCATTAGCTGTGTGACAAAGGTGAAGGTTTTAAAGGTGTTTGTTAACATACTTCCTTTTATTCCAGTTTAACATGTAGAGACAATAATATGGGTCATTCATAGAAACTCGGGAGGACTGTCAACACTTCAGCACAAGTTAAGATTTCTAATGCCACTGTGATCCTTTCAAGCCTTAAAGGTGAAGTGTGCAATTTCTGTGACTTTAAATGAACGAAATTGAAAAATTTCAGATTCAAACAGGATTCCCAAATGCTCACCATGCTTTTAGCATTTGAAAATAGAGGTCATTCCAAACTTACTAGTGAGAAAATTATCCGTTAGATTCCTATTCATCTCGACCTGTAGAAGATGGCAGCTGGTGACAAACACTTTTAAGAGCTCAAATAATAGATCACTGGAAAAACACCTTGAATAATAAAATAAAATAAAATAAAATAATTATGATTTGAATGTTGCTTGCAAAAAAAATTGATTAAATAGAACAGATGACTGCTTTTGAATGGCCGTCAATGGAAAAAACAGCCTTTTGGGCCCAGGTAGTGTTATTTACATGCTGAGCATCCAAACTGTGACCCTGGGGTCTAAAATGTCAATTTCTAGCTCAACCGAA
>JAFVLL020037314.1:0-43012 GCA_021397915.2 Tor tambroides | reverse complement strand
GGTTGCTCCAAACCTGCATGACCTTTTGTTGTGGAAAACAAAAGAAGGTATTTTGAAAGATGTCCAGTGATCAGTAATCAAAATTCAGTCTGCATATGGAATTTTAAATTGATTACTGACCAAAACAAATGACTCACAAGTCATATTTCAAGACTGATGCATATGAATCAGCAGGATTTGTAATGGATGCATCAAGATAACATGTGCATCGTTACAACCCTAATAGCTGCAGATGTTTCATAAAACAGCAAGATGATTTTGGACTTTAGCAGCTAGTCTTAGCAGAAGAGCAGAAGGACAAAAGCAAATTATTAAAAAAAAGAGCAGTTACTGTAGTAAGAGTGTAATCTAATGAAAGCAGCTTTACCTTCTGGCCGAGGAATAAGCTTTTGGAAGAGAGGACAGTGAAGCCATCGGCTGCGTTGCCCGCTGTAGTGCTGCTGTCTGTACCCGCTTTAGCCATCGCAGCCCGTCTCTGCCACACCAACAACACAGCAGAGCAAACTTCAGTTTATACTGCACAGCTAGTGATAATGAGAGCACAGAATGATGATAAATGACTTAACTATGCTGACTATTAGGACCTTAAAACTATTTTTTCACCAGACACTGCTGTAATGTGTATATAATGATATAATGTGTGAGCTAGTATGACGTGTTAGAGTTAGTATAGTGTTTAGAGTTAGTGTAACACGTTAGGATTAGTATAACATGTTAGTATAATGTGTTACAGTTAGTATAAAGTTTTAGGTTTAGTATAATGTGTTAGAGTTAGTATAGTGTTTCGAGTTAGTATAACGTGTTAGGGTTAGCATGATGTGTTATAGTATAGTGTTTAGAGTTAGTGTAACATGTTAGGGTTAGTATAACATGTTAGTATAGTGTGTTAGGGTTAGCATAAGGTGTTAGAGTTAGTATAGTGTTTAGAGTTAGTAAACCGGGTTAGAGTTAGTATAATGTGTTACAGATAGTATAAAGTTTTAGGGTTAGTATAACGTGTTAGAGTTAGTATAGTGTTTCGAGTTAGTACAACGTGTTAGGGTTAGTATTATGTGTTACAGTTAGTATAACGTTTTAGGGTTAGTATAACATGTTAGAGTTAGTATAGTGTTTCGAGTTAGTATAAAGTGTTAGGGTTAGTATGACGTGTTAGAGTTAGTATAATGTTTAGAGTAAGTATAACGTGTTAGGGTTAGTATAACATGTTAGTATAATGTGTTACAGTTAGTATAATGTGTTAGGGTTAGTATGACGTGTTAGAGTTAGTATAATGTTTAGAGTTAGTATAACGTTTTAGGGTTAGTATAACATGTTAGAGTTAGTATAGTGTTTCGAGTTAGTATAACGTGTTAGGGTTAGTATGACGTGTTAGAGTTAGTATAATGTTTAGAGTTAGTATAAGGTGTTAGGGTTAGTATAACATGTTAGTATAATGTGATACAGTTAGTATAAAGTTTTAGGGTTAGTATAACGTGTTAGAGATAGTATAGTGTTTATAACGCACGGGTGCCAAACTCAGTTCCTGGAGGGCCGCAGCCCTGCAGAGTTTTCCTCCAACCCTGCTCCAACACACAAAGCATGTAGTTTTCAAATAAGCCTGAAGGACTTGATTAGTTGCAACCCTAATTAAACATACCTGATCCATCTAAACTCTGCAGGGCTCCGGCCCTCCAGGAAGAGTTTGACACCCCTGGCGTAACGTGTTAGAGTTAGTATAGTGTTTAGAGTTAGTAAAGCCTGTTAGGGTTAGTATAATGTGTTACAGTTAGCATAATGTCTTAGGGTTAGTATGACATGTTAGAGTAAGTAAAGCATGTTAGGTTTAGTAAGACATGTTAGAGTTAGTAAAGCATGTTAGGTTTAGTATAGTGTGTTAGAGTTAGTATAACATGTAAGGGTTAGTTTGACATGTTAGAGCTAGTATAACATGTTAGGGTTAGTATAACGTGTCAGGTTTAGTATAGTGTGTTAGAGTTAGAATAGTCTGTTAGGGTTAGTATAACATGTTAGGGTTAGTATAACGTGTTAGGTTTAGCATAGTGTGTTAGGTTTAGTATAGTGTGTTAGAGTTAGAATAATGTGTTAGGGTTAGTATGACATGTTAGAATTGGTATGACGTTATAGTTAGTATAAAGTGTTAGGGCTAGTATAACATGTTAGAGTTAGTATAACGTGTTAGGATTAGTATAATGTGTTAGGTTTAGTATAGTGTGTTAGGGTTAGTGTAATGTGTTAGGGTTAGTATAATATGTTAGGGTTAGTGTAATGTGTTAGGGTTAGTATGATATGTTAGAATTGGTATGATATGTTAGAATTGGTATGACATGTTAGAATTGGTATGATATTTTAGAATTGGTATGACATGTTATAGTTAGTATAAAGTGTTAGGGCTAGTATAACATGTTAGAGTTAGTATAACGTGTTAGGATTAAGCGTTCAAGGAATACCTTTACTCTTGTGGACTTTTTGGTGGCCGGTTTCTTAACAGCTGCTTTGTTGGTGGTCTTGGACTTCTTTGTTGGTGGAGGAGTGATGACGGCTTCAAGCTTTGTTTTCGATCCTCTCTTCTTAGACAGCAGCTCTGGGTGGATGTTGGGTAAAACTCCTCCGGCAGCGATGGTGACGCCCCTCAGCAACTGAACCAGTGTTAAACAGAGACAGGGAACAAATCTTTGCACCCAAAAACACATCTGATCAAAATAAATATGATTTCATAGTCGTTCATTCCAGAAGCACTGATCATGAAGCAATGAAGAAGTTTGTGGGTTTCAGGAGCTTTTCTCCATGTGGAGAACGTCACAGCCAGTCTGCAGGTTTTGATCAGAGTTGAGAGATTCCACAGAAAATCATGTAGTGTATGATGGACACCAACTCTGATTTTTTTTTTTTAGCATTCACTGTTTTTTACCATTCTGAATTGTGATTCCATTCAGCCTGAGGTTTTCAAACATATTTGATATTTTGAGCGGATTTTAGAAATGTTTTTAATTTGTTGTGCTTATTCTAGCAGTGAAATTCATGTTTCTGTGTGAGCTTGTTGTGAAAGTCTGGTAGTGTGTGAATCTCAGTCGTTCAGTGTATGATGTCCAGTTTTTCCTCTGTAATTATCAACAAATATGTCAGGTATACGATGCCTACTGTTTTAAAATCTGTTCAGATTTTAGAAGTTGTGTAGTAGTGTATTCCAGTCTTTAATTGATCAGTTAATAATACTACATCACATCAAAAAACACTTTGGCTTTACTGACTCCATCTTTCAGTAGTAGTCTGTGATTATGCATGGTTTCAGAATATTTTATCCAGAACTTACTGATCAGTTATTATTTCTGTGTGAAAATGTTACCTGATGAAGTTCCTCATCATTGGCGATGGCTAGTAAAATGTGTCTGGGCGTGACGCGGCCCTTCTTATTGTCTCTGGCTGCGTTGCCTGCCAGCTCCAGGATTTCAGCTGAAAGAACCATGCATAACGATCTTCAAGACAGGACAAAAAGGAACTCTAATGAAGTGCATTTGTATAGATGTTACAGATGCATCGTACCTGTCAGATACTCTAGTACTGCAGCCATGTAGACTGGAGCTCCAACACCAATCCTGTATTTGGGAAGCCCTCTTTTAATGTAGCGCAGCATTCGTCCCACAGGGAAGATCACGCCAGCTTTAGTGGACCTGGATGTCTTGGAGATCTTCTTCTTCCCTCCTCGACTGGACATGATGCCTCTCTGCTCTGAGGAACTGCACACAAAACATCATCAAGCTTCCCTGTCCTGTCCATGTATTTCTTTACTCTGCATTATAATAAAGCATGCTGGCACAAAGAATAACTAATATTCAAGAATCAAACTACACATATTTTTGTGCAAATAAAATTCAGAATGTGATATTCTATGAATGACATGAACAGGAATATTAATTCATTCTGGCCCGGTTTCACAGACGGGGCTTAGACTAAACCAGGATTAGATTAGGACTTTTAAGCAATTTTTATAAACGTGCTTAGAAAAAAACATTACTGGTGCGCATCTTAAGACAAAACAAAGGCACTGATATATTTTAAGATCAGTCAGTGCAAGTTTCTTTCAGTTGAAACAGCTCAGATTTACATTTTAGTCTAGGAGCCTTAAGCCTTGTCTGTGAAACCAATGGTCTATCAGAGACATCAGTAGATATTCAGGAGTAAATGAAGCTCTTGATTAGTTCAAACACATCCACTTTCTTCCAAATGACAGGACTGATTTAGCAATGAGTGAACGAGATGCTGTCGCACATCAGCGCACAAATATGATTCTATCATATGTTATTCTGTCACTCATAGCTAAACGCATCTGAACAGTTTGTGTATGTAACAAGTAACAAACTAGTTAAATGCACAGACTGTTCAGATGCCATAAAATGCAACATTGTAACATAAACAAAACTGACGACACTCTAAATGAACAAGCGATACTCTAAATGAGTATCTCGTGTTGTTGTGATGAAATCAGAAATGACATCAGTGCGATTGTGATTCAATAATGAATGAGACGCGCGAGCGCAGCGCGATGTTTCGGCTTGTTTTACTCGTTATATTTCTCAGCTGCGGCGGGATGACAGCGGGAGCTTCCTGATGAAGCGAAAGTGAGAGTCGCGGCCCGCAGACGCGTTTCACGCAGCGCGCAGGAATCGCCTAAACGCGTGAAAAAGCGAAGCGCATTTGACGCGGGTGGCTTACAGTAGAGAGCAGGGCGATGTGGCGTCGCGTTCAGTCCACCGCTGCTAAGCTCAAACAACGTCCCCGAAACCCACAATCCACAGCGCGACTGAGAACCAGAGCTCCGGTCAGCAGAGGCCGCTGCGGACGCGTCTGACGCTCCGAGACGCGCGTCTGTCCGCTAGAGGGTGAAGTTTATAGAGTTATGTAAGAATGACATCTGCTGTAAAGAAAAGGTCTCTGAGTTTAAGAACATTTTAGATGAAAACTCTTGATAAAATATGCATTATATTTCCAAGGCCTAATTTTTGCTATCGGATTGGATCAAATTTTGAAAAGGGATTGTTTAAAAAAAAATAGACCAGCAAACAAACAAATAAATAAATAGCCGACTAAAAAGGATTCTGAAACTGAATTAGATCAAGTAATCAGATCTGAATAGATCACAGTACAAAGTACAAAACTGTAGTCCGTTACTGATTCGGCTACAGATTAGCCTACATGATGAAAACTGTAACGTAATCTAGGTTACTCATTTTTGGTCACGTATTCTTTTTAGATTACTTTTTATGTAACTTGTTTTAAACTTACCACCCAATCAGAACTAGGAAAAGTTTGTGTTATTTATTTATTTGATTTTTTGGTGCAGTGATTACATTTTTCTTTTATTAGCTACATTCACCCCCTCTTTTTTTCCCGGGATTCTCCCGTATTTTACCATTCTATCCCGTTTAAATATTTTCCGTATTTCTCCCATATTTTTAATCTTTCTATAAAATAAAAAATAATAATAGTCCCACAGAGCGTATTTGATATGTTTGCTACATTCGCCTCCGGTGAAACTCCCGTAATTTGTATGGCCCAAACCTCCTTGCATGAATAATCACGTCAGTATATTCCAAGGTTGTCCAGTTGCCAGATATTGTATGAAACGCATCCTTCTCACACTATCGACACATACAAAATTCAACCTATTTGTCCCCTCAACTTGGCAACCTATAACCCAGTGATGCTGTTGATATCTGCGGTAGTACCGCGGGAAGGAAACAAGGAACACTGGGAGAAATGGAAGAAGACTGAGGTGGCGCTCCGGTGAAAAAAAACAAAATATACATGTAAACTGAGATGTAGCTTACACTTCAAAAGGCTATGGTTTAATTGATTAAATATGAGCACTGCAAGTTTCAAAGTCAGGTGCTGCACTGCTTTGTTTACCCACGGGCAGAGAATGAATTTGCATTTTTCAGTAAGCCCTTCTGCTCTTTGTTTTAGACCAAAGCCAAAAATGGCCCTTATTTTGACGTGGAAACACGCAGTTGTAAATGTGAACCGGTGGATCGACAAGAAGATAATGAATTATAAAACTCTAAAGATAGCCTACACTAAGATATATTTGTAAGTTAATAAATAAATATAATTGTTTGATAATAATTGTTTAAATAAATATAATAATAATAATTTAATAATAATTGATACTTTTGACTCCACCTCTTCGCCCAACCCAAATATTGGATGCCTGTCATTTCTTATAGCCTATTAGGCTAATAATTTTAATCAAACAACAAAAGACAAACAAGAGAATCACTCACTGCTCTTAAGTAACTTAGGTAATTGTGTATATTTACTTCATACAGTAATACAGTTTTCAATAAAATAGTGTTTATTTAGGTCATTTGTATCTGTATCTAATGGACTGAGGGCTAAGCCCCCTGAGGATGAGCCCCTGTTTGGGCTGTCGCGGGGAGTTGAATATTACCTGAGCAGCTGAAATGATTTTTCTTTTTTAAAAACCCGCTCATTCAGTAACGTGCATTTGTTGCATATGGAACATAACATAAGCATTTAAAATGCATGTAGGCTATAATGTTGAAAGCTTACCCCTTTTGACTTGCTGAATGAAAGAATGGAAACTGAAAGTAAACAACACTGAAACAACGCTGCGTTTGTTACTATAGCAACAGTCGGCTGGACTGTAAGAAACATAGCGTTCCCCTTCTATGGTACACGACCAGCAATATCCAGTGATGGAAACTATTGGTTTGTGTGTGTGTGTGTGTGTGTGTGTGTGTGTGTGAGTGTACCTGTTTTTTCTATCCTGGTGGGGACTTAAACCTGAATACACACTAAATCCTAAATTGATGTCTCCACGGGTAAACAAGCTAATAAATCACACAGAATGAAGTTTTTTGAAAATGTAAAAATGCAGAAAGTTTCCTGTAAGGGGTAGGTTTAGGTGTAGGGTTGGTGTAGGGCAATAGAGAATACGGTCTGTACAGCAGAAAAACCATTACGCCTATGAGAGTCCCCACAAGGATAGCGAAACAAGTGTGTGTGTGTGTGTGTGTGTGTCAAATTCCGCCATTTTGACTTGAAAGTAGGTCTGTCTTTTACGTGATTCGTGTAATTCATAATTGATTGTTTGTGACGACAATAGCATTTTTTTTTGTTTTGCGTTTTCAACGTAGGCCTAATAGGAACACAACTAAAATTGAATGGGTGCATATTTTAAAATAAAAATATTATTTGCAGTTCAGGTTGAATACTTTACAAAAATTCTTATTCTTGTTCTTTTACTGTTCTTTTTTCTTCTTTTAATGTGTTCCCCTAAATCCATTTAAATCCTTTATTTGGTTAGTTCCTTTAAATAAATTCAATTACCATACACTCTTAATAATAAAGGTGCTTCACGATGCCATAGAACAGGGGTGTCAAATCCAAACTCACTAAGAGCCATGCCGAGGGTTATAAATAAAATCAGGGGCCAGACATGTGTTTAGAGGATTCTTTTCATTTATTGCTGAAATATAAGTATATTAGTAACTGTGTGTGTGTGTGGTGTGTGTGTGTATGTATATATACATTTACATTTAGTAATTTTGCAAACGCTTTTATCCAAAGCGACTTACAAGTGGGGAATACATAAACGATTCATCTTGAAGAGGCAATCAGACAGTGGAAGTGCTCGTAACAACATGTCTCAGGCATTGTTAAAATAAATACAAGCTAGCAAGGGAAGGAATAAATAGAGAGAAAGATAAAGGTTTTTTTTTTTTTTTTTTTTTAGGATGAAGTCAAGTAGTGTCGAAAAAGATGAGTTTTCAGTTGTTGCTTGAAGATTGACAGGGATCCCGCACTCCGGATAGGAGTGGGAAGATCATTCCACCAGCCAGGAATGGTGAACGAGAATGTTCTGGAGAGTGATTTTGAGGCTCTTTGTGATGGTACCACGAGGCGTCGCTCACTAGCAGATATATATGTTCACTTACCGGCCACTTTATTAGGTACACCTGTTCAATTGCTTGGTAACACAAATTGCTAATCAGCCAATCACATGGCAGCAACTCAATGCATTTAGGCATCTAGATGTGGTGAAGACGACTTGTTGAAGTTCAAACTGAGCATCAGAATGGGGAAGAAACGGATTTAAGTGACTTTGAACGTGGAATGGTTGTTGGTGCCAGACGGGCTGGTCTGAGTATTTCAAAAACTGTTGATCTACTGGGATTTTCACGCACAACCATCTCTAGGGTTTACAGAGAATGGTCCGAAAAAGAGAAAATATCCAGTGAGCGGCAGTTGCGTGGACGAAAATACCTTGTTGATGTCAGAGGTCAGAGGAGAATGGGCAGACTGGTTAGAGACGATAGAAAGGCAACAGTAACTCAAATAACCACTCATTACAACCAAAGTATGCAGAATAGCATCTCTGAACGCACAACACGTCGAACCCTGAAGCAGATGGGCTCCAGCAGCAGAAGACCACACCGGGTGCCGCTCCTGTCAGCTAAGAACAGGAAACAGAGGCTACAGTTCACACAGGTCACCAAAATTGGACAATAGAAGATTGGAAAAACGTTGCCTGGTCTGATGAGTCTCGATTTCTGCTGCGACATTCAGATGGTAGGGTCAGAATTTGGCGTAAAGAACATGAAAGATGTTGAAATGATGATTCCATTTATTAAGGGAAAAAAGCTGTCCAAACCTACCTGGCCCTATGTGAAAAATGTGGTGAACCTGGCCGGCCTACCAAAATTACTCCAAGACCACAACGAAGACTCATCCAGGAGGTTATAAAGGAACCCAGAACAACATCTAAAGAACTGTAGGCCTTACTTGCCTCAATTAAGGTCAGTGTTCATGATTCAACAATAAGAAAGTGACTGTGCAAAAATGGCATCCATGGGAGAGTTCCAAGGCAAAAGTCACTGCTGACCAAAAAGAACACAAAGACTCGTCTCACATTTTCCAAAATAATATCTTGATTATCCCCAAGATTTTTGGGCAAAAATTCTGTGGACTGATGAGACAAAAGTTGAACTTTTTGGAAGGTGTGTGTCCCATTACATCTGGCGTAAAACCAACACAGCATTTCATAAAAAGAACATCATACCAACAGTCAAACATGGTGGTGGTAGTGTGATGGTCTGGGGCTGCTTTGCAGCTTCAGGACCTCGATGACTTGCCATAATTGATGGAACCATGAATTCTGCACTCTATCAGAAAATCCTGAAGGAGAATGTCCGGCCATCAGTTTGTGAACTCAAGCTCAAGCGCACTTGGGTTATGCAGCACACCAGCAAGTCCACCTCTGAATGGCTCAAGAAAAACAAAATTAAGGTTTTGGAGTGGCCAAGTCAAAGTCCAGACTTAAATCCGAGTGAGATACTGTGGCATGACCTTAAACAGTCCATTCATGCTCAAAAACCCTCCAATGTGGCTGAATTAAAACAATTTTGCAAAGAAGAGTGGGCCAAAATTCCTGCAGCGATGTGAAAGACTCATTGCCAGTTATTGCAAACGCTTGATTGCAATTGTTGCTGCAAAGGGTGGCACAACCAGTTATTAGATTTAGGGGGCAATTACTTCTTCATGTAGGGCCAGGCAGGTTTGGACAGCTTTTTTCCCTTAATAAATGAAATCATTATTTCAAAACTGCATTTTGTATTTACTCGGGTTATCTTTGTGTAATATTAAAATTTGTTTGATGATCTGAATCATTCAAGTGTGACATATGCAAAAAAAAAAAAAAAAAGAATGGCACTGTATATATATATATATATATATATATATATATATATATACCCATCTCTTTAACCTGGCTTACACATAATATACTGTTGCATTTCTATAATCTGTTAAAAGATTGTTAGGCTGCATTAATTAGCTCAACTGGAACTGGGAACAGTTCCTATAACACCCAATGTACTTGCTACATCGTAAGAAGAATGGCCCCTAAGCTAATATTACTATTAGCATAGCCACCCAGATCCAGTCCGTATCCAGATCAGATGGTCACTGCAGTCACCTGGATCCAGTCTGTATCCAGATCAGATGGTGGATCAGCACCTATAGAGATGACCTCTACAGCCCTGAACTTCAGCGGAGACCAGGACACCTAGATAAGCCCCAGAGACTGATCCCCAGTGAAGACCTTGTCTCCTAGATGACCATTGGGACAAGACCACAGGAACCAGAGTCCTCTGCACAATCTGACTTTGTTGCAGCCTGTAATTGAACTGCCGGTTTAGTCTGGCCAGAGGAGAACTGGCCCCCGACTGAGCCTGGGTTCTCCCAAGGTTTTTTTCTCCATTCTGTCACAGATGGAGTTTTGGTTCCTTGCTGCTGTCGCCTCTGGCTTGCTCAGTTGAGGATGCTTAATTTCTGGCAATATTTTCAGTTTGATTGCACAGACACTATTTGAACTGAACTGAGCTGGACAATGAGATCACTGAATCAATGATGAACTGACTTTAACCGAAAAAATTTAGTGTTTTCTATCGTCCTCTTGCATTATCGACACACTATTTTCCTGTTGAACACCGTAAAGCTGCTTTGACACAATCAGTATTGTATAAAGTGCTATATAAATAAAGGTCACTTGACTAGACCATTGGAAAGGACACTAATGCAGTGGCTGGCAGCAATGAAAGCAATAACGACACCATAAAAAATTTCAGACAACTGTAGAGAGCAATGAAATTTGTTACGTGATTCACAATTGTTGTCATTATTTCATGATCTCTAATATTACAAAAGGCTTTATTTAGTCAGTCGAAACAGTTTTAAGGTTAATAAAAAAAGAAAATATCTAAAATCTAATTAACGGAAGTACTGAATAATTTAATTACAACACATTAAGTTTAACAATAATCACACTAGTAATATATAAGCCTGTATAAATATAAGAATATTTTTACCTTTCAGATGAATCTCTGGGATTCTGCTTTGTCTGTCATCAGCTTGGTTTGATCTGATTTTATTTATTAAACAAACAAAAAAATGATAATAATAACACAATAAAGTTAAAAAAAAAAAAACCTTATTAAAGTTAAAAGGCCCGGGTTCTTCCACTGCTTGAAATCACAGCAGAAACTTTCATAAGGGTCAAGAACTTTTGTCTGATGTTTCAGCAGCTGAAACCTTTTAAATGAATGTACTAAATGTACAGCCAATGTAAGACTCCAGTATCAGCTAATCATCACCTCGCGAATACATCTCTCTGTGGGTAATCACTATTTCTGTCATTTAACGATATGTTAAGTAATTCTGGCTTTCAGTATCTCCGTTGCAATCATTTTTCAGGGATTGTGTCAGCTGACCAGCGCTCGTCCAATCACAGATCAGCTGCTGAGGCTGTAAACAGCTGCGGTCTCGCGGAGCGACTGTCAGATGCGCGGAGCTGCAGACACACATCACCATGGTCAGAGTGAGTCTCTTCGCTTTATAACACATTAGTGTGATGCTTTCGGTTAGTTGTTTTGGTTTGTTCTGTATCATTGATGCTTCAGTGTAACGCATTTGTAACAACATTAGTTACAGATGTCCCGCGGGCGAGTGCTACAGTGTTACTCTGCACAACATTCTGATCGTTTCGCTCTGAAATAAATCCCAACGCAGTGGTGCTGATGGGACAGATTGGTTCATTCTTTAGATTAAACAGGTTCATTAGGTTCATTCTTTGTTGACATTTCATCGAGTGAAACTGCTGTTCATTTGATGAAAACAAACATCAGACAAATAATAATGTTTTTGCGAATAACTCATATGCAGTTAAACATCTAAAAGATAATTACGTAACAATAAATCAGATCATTAATACAAAAGGAACAGTAATTTTCGGAACTGTTTCTGGATTATTAGCCTTTCGGTTTGTTTCTTTCCCTGTCTGAAATGTTGTGTTGTTTTATAATATTGATGACTTTACCATTGCTCTATTATAATGTGAAAAGTGAAATGTGTAAGTGTGCACAAACCAGTTCAGTTATGAAGGCTCTTATTATCAAACTTTATTATTTGACCATTACAAGCATGTTGCCTACTGACAGTCAACTACAAATAATACGATCATATGATCTTCTCTGTAAAAAGGAAAATCCTGGAGGACTTTGGGATTCGTTGAAGAAAGCCGCTTTTGTCATTGGATCTGGGCTTTTCTTCCTGGTTGGGTTTAGGAACTCAGTGACCTGGTAAGCAAGTTTCATCTGCATCATTTCTGAATTTCATGTCAAAAATAAAAGCACGTTTGACATGCTCTTTGTAATACTGCATTTGACGTCTGCTTTGCTTCTTACTGACCATTAATTATTAATGATCTGTTTGTGTTTGCGCAGGCATTTGCAGAGGTTTTGGGGAGCATCTGGAGATTTCTGGCAAACACAGTGGACCAAACTTCACCAAGCCTTGGGTGGAAATGAGGCGACCTTGTTTTTTATTGGTTAGAGAAGTAGTAAACCTTGTTTTTAACCTTTATGTGGCCTCCCCTCTGGACACTGATCATGAAATCTTCACACATCTGTTGTTCTAGACTGAACTGACTGTCTCATTCCGGTCCTGCAATCAGGACTCAAATCAGCTAAAGTTCACTTAAATAAAACCATTTTGGCACAAACCACTGTATCCTGCAACAACAAATTTTTTTATTAGATGCGTGAACACTTATAATCTTATAATTTTTCCCGAAATAAATTAAAAGTGTTTTATGCACAAATAAAAATCTTTTCTTTTCTTTTCGGTGTTTTACAGGAACCATGTTGGTGCCAATGCTCTCTTTTTGGTTGTTTAATGCCCTCCTGATGGTGGTTGACACAACGGGAAAGCCAAACTTCATCACACGTTACAGGATTCAGCCTGACAAAAACAATCCGGTACGTCCTTCAGCAGCCCATCAGTCTGTATCATTACTGATTCAAACAGCACACAATTCATTGCACAGCACAGAGTAATGTACAGCTGTCATTATTACTCTAGCTAAACTTGAGAAAAATACCCTCAGTTACAATTTACCCATCTCAAGTAATTGGTAAAACACCAGAAGTGCCATTCTTACATTTTTAGCCAGTTTTTTTTTACAACAGCTGCATGATACAGTTTATCAAAATGAAATTGTAATCAAAATTGGTTAGTGTGATTAGCAAATCACAAATACAGCATTTAATGAAATAAATATATGTGACCCTGGACCACAAAACCAGTCTTAAGGGTCAATTTTTCAAAATTGAGATTTATACATCATCTGAAAGCTGAATAAATAAGCTTTCCATTGGTGTATGGTTTGTTAGGATAGGACAATATTTGGCTGAGACACAACTATTTGAAAATCTGGAATCTGAGGGTGCAAAAAAAATATAAATATTGATAAAATCTCCTTTAAAGTTGTTTAAATGAAGTTCTTAGCAATGCGTATTACTAACCAAAAATGACGTTTTGATATATTTACGGTAACAAATTTACAAATGATCTTCATGGAACATGATCTTTATTTAATATCCTAATGATTTTTGGCATAAAAGAAAAATTGATCATTTTGACCCATACAGTGTATTTTTGGTTATTGCTACAAATATACCCCAGTGACTTAAGACTGGTTTTGTGCTCCAGGGGCACATATATGCATTTGAAAATTGCAACGTGGAAACTGTTTCTCCAGATTTTAACGAGAACCTGTTGCTAACGAGAGAGAAGCTTAAAGGGCTCTCTGTATTTTCCGCCAAAATAAAATCTTAAACATTTAAACAGTTAAACATTTGAAAATGGTCAAATTAAAGATGGAAATATTAATATTATAATTTTATGTTGTTGTACTATAAAATAAAATTATTTTTTTATTAAATAGAGTTCAAGTGGAAAGTCGATATTAATTAAAATGTGAATTTATCAGTATATTTCTAATATACCCCCGCTGTGAGTTTGCAGTGAAGAGGATGAACTGGCCAAATCATAAAGAATAATTGATTGCATCTTTGGAATGAAATGTAATTTGGCAAGGATTAAATAAGGACTTGATCATGCTGTAAAGTCTAACACCACCAGCCGCGTTCATCCACATAAATACTATTACAGAGGAGATCCAAACTCATTTTACTCATGAGCTCTTACTAGGGAAGGGCATTGTATTTAATATTCACGCAACGCTCTGACGATGAAAGACTTAACATTAATGAATCTTTTAATGATTTTAAGGCATTTATTAATAGACCTGTAAGTTTCCTAATAACCTTGTCATTACACAGATTTTATAATCTTTTCTTCTTTTAGAATCACGAGCAACAATGCAGACAGCTTTTAATTTAGTGTCTGATTAAAACATGAAAAAGATTAGATTATAATTTTGATTTAAACAAAAACTAAGAATATTTTGATACATTTTTCAGAGAACAAGGCTTAATATCTTAAGTCACTTTGCTTCTCAAGTAAACGCATCTTGATGCAAGAATGTTTGGATATTTGTGCTGGACAACAAGACAAAAAGTAAGAAAATATTTTTTGCAGTGTATTAATGACTTTATGAGAATCAAAACTAATTCAATGATTTGTTTTGCACCATCGCTCAAAAATATTGATGTATTTTTTCATGTATTAAAATAGTTTAGAAAAACTATATAGGCAAATATTGCTGTTGATTACTATGTATGAGTGTGTAAGTTTTGTGTGAGATCGTTGACTGTGGGAAATCTGGCTAGATGTGTCGCTATACTATTATACTGTTATATTTATATTTTATTATTATTATACCAGCTGTCCATCCATTGACTGCCGTACGTCCCAGTGTCCTATCATAACAGTTTAGCTGAATGAAAATATTGCCCTGTAAAGTCATAACTGCTGGTTTTTCTGATAACTGTTAGCACTGATAATTTTAGCACACTTTGCACGAATTCAGATTACACAGCATATATAATCATAAATACTTGCGTGTTTAGATGATATTGTGTAATAATGTCTGTCTGTAGCAAAGAAACAGAATAATGTTCTGTTTATGAGTTCAGAGTTCACTGATGACACTTAAAGGTCTGATAAATTTAATCTTTACAGTTGAACTTCTGGCGAGGTTTTGATGGGTCATGAACGGGTCAGGACTGTTTGGACAAGCAGCAGTTACACTAGAGTAACCCCGGTGAACTTCAGCATGTAACTGGATTGTGCTTCGATCACTGTGTCTGAGTATGCATACCTCTCTGTTGTATAGCAGTTCATTAAATGAGTAGTAGGGGTGTGTGATAAGAACAAAAAAATGATATCGATATCTTCTGGAATTGTGTCGCTAATGATAATCAGATGATATTTTGCTGAGCGTGTTCTTGGTCTGGTATCTTGGCAGCTTTAGGACTGCAAAGCGTCTGATATTCTTCATATTCTGTGTGGTGGTTCATTTGCAGCAGTAACAGAAATTAACTTTTCCAATACTAGTTTAAACTGATTTTTTTTTTAAATTCTAACCTAATTAAATGTATGCATCCTCTTTTGGGTCGATTTCTTACATTTGATCAATTCAATTCAAATAGTAAGAGACTATAGGGCTGTTACCAGTCAAATGAAATCAATATCAACAAAATTTGTGTTTGCAATGCGTCTGAAGTGGCATTAGACTGATTAATGCAGGACTTGAATGCATTTAACCTGCAGTTACAAATGCATAATTAATGTTTTGATGTTTTAAAAACAAAAAGTTGAATACTGATTTGAAATTATTTTGAAAGAGAGAGAGAGGAAAATATATATGGAAATATAAATATAGTTATTAAATAAGAATAAATATTTATTCTTTATAAAATTAAAATAGCCAGTAGGTGGCAGCAAGTCACTGCATCAGTGAGTCATTGAATCGTTCACTCAACCAATTCGTTCAAATAGCTGATTCATTAAGTAAGGAGAGGCAAAACATTTCAGCTGTGGCTTTGACTGGAACTATTTAAATTGGTGAAATAGAGCAAAAACAGGAACTGTTGTGTAAAATGTAAGTTACTCAATTAACTTCTTGTTTATTAAACTGTTCAACAAATCAATATCACGTTTGCAGTCATGCCTGGTATATGGAGAAAAAACAACATTCTTTGTGTTATATTGATTAACTATATCAGATGATAGAAATATTAAAGATAAAGTTATACGGGGCATTTTTGCCCCCCCCATATCTTAAATTTTGGGTGAATTCTAAATGTATTTTAATAAGGAAGTATGAACTCTAAATGTGCACCACAGTAGACTAACCTACATCACCAGGTGTATGTGTGCACTCTCATGGGTGCATTTTTGTTTGGTTTTTGATGTATCTCAATAATGTCTGATCGCACATCATTAAAACAACAATTACGACATTATCGTAGACAATATGTATCATACACCCCTAGCGAGTACTGCATCTGAATTCACAGTACTCATAAAACAGTAGGTGAAAATTACCCAGATGACCTACTACTTCTGCTGAGGTTCTGAAGTGCACATCTAGTATCTCAATAACCAAATGAACACAAAAATGAGTGCGGTGAGAAAACAGCAGTTCAGAAAGCATCTGATCATAGTGATGTTTGCACCCGCTCTGCAATCGGTGCTCCATTCAAATCAAGTCAAGTTTCTTCAAAGCAGCTTCACATTATTAAACAGAAAGACCAGTGTCTGTTTCACAAAGTTCTCGACAGACTGAACAGAAGAAATGAACCGAAGAATATTCCCAAGTCAAGAGATTCACACCTACCTCTTACGCAATCAGCACACACCAATGGCTGAAGGGTTTCCCAGCCGGAGTGAAGTTTTCCAGAGAGTTGTCCAGTGAAAATCTTTATATTATAGGCTATTGTAACAAATATAGTGAAAGTAACAATGTAGGCTATGCTGTTATGTGCAAAAAGGGTTAAATCACATTCCATTCTAACATTACAATCAAAACAAAAACAATGGATTTTAAAGCAGAAGTTAAATTCACTAAACTAAACAAGAAATAAAAACAAAAGCATAGATTAATTGCATTATATTTTGATTACCCCATAACAGTCTATCATAAGCAGTTCTTCTGCTACAGGTAACAACTCTTTCAGTAGTTTAGGATCTAACAGGCATGTTGTTGGTTTAGATGCAGTGATAAGTTTGTTTAGCTCTTCCTGTCCTATAGTTGTAAAGCACTGCAGTTTTTCTTTGGGTGCGATGAATGAAGCTGAAGTACTAGACGCTGTAGAATCTACATTTGTTATTGTATTTCTGATGTTATCTATTTTATCAGTGATTTCTGATATCAGAAATTCATAAAGTCATTACTATTAAACTGTGAAGGAATATTTAGATCAGGTGGCATCTGTTTATTTGTTAATCTAGCCACTGTGCAACCTTGGATAGAAACTTGGATTGTTTTGGTTATTTTCTATGAGTTTACGGATATGCTCTGCCCTGGCAGCTTTTAAAGCGTCTATAGTTGGACATACTGTTTTTCCACGCAATTCTAAAGTTAGTTTTTCTCCATTTGCGCTCAAGATTACGAGTTTCTTTCTTGAGAGAATGGGTATAACTGTTATACCATGGCACAGTACGTTTTTCTCTAACCTTTTTCAATTTGATGGGGGGCAACAGCTTCTAATGTATTAGAGAAGATAGTGCCCATGTTGCTAGTCATTTCATCTAGTTCATGTGTATTTATGGGTACACAGAGCACTTGAGATAAATCAGGCAGGCTATTTGTGAATCTGTCTTTGGTGGCTGGAACAATAGTTCTGCCCGGACGATAACGTGGAGCCATATCAGTAATACTCAGCATGCACGATACAAGGAAATGGTCAGTAACATCATCACTTTGAGGTACGATATCTATATCAGTAAGATCAATTCCATGCGATATAATTCAATCTAGCGTATGATTAAAACAATGAGTGGGCCCGGTGACATTTTGCTTGGCTCCAAAAGAGTTTATTAGGTCAGTAAACGCAAGTCCTAACGCATCATTTGTATTATCAACGTGAATGTTGAAGTCTCCGACAATTAGTGCTTTATCAACATGAATATATATGAAATATATATACTTTCTAACATTTCTAACATTCATAACAGCTGAGTTCTTAGCTATATTCAAGAATCGTCTAAAAACTCATCTCTTCCATCTTTATTTGACCCTCTAACTCTAGCATTCTCTATTCTAATTCTATTCTTTAAAAAAAAAATGTCCCTTTTAGGTTTGCACTCTATTAATTTACTAACTGCTAGTTTTGTTTAAAAAAATAATAAAATTAACACTAGCTTTTCTAATCTTTTTGTATTCTATATATTTTTTCTTTTTATTAATTATACAATTAACAAAATCAAAAAAGGCCTCTAACACTAGCTTGCTCTTATTTTTCTGTTCTGTTTTCTTTTTATTTATTATATAATTTAAAAAATCCTTGCTACGTGCACTGCGTTAAGCTAACAGACTTTTTATAGCACTTGTATATCATTGCTCTTTTGTTGGTTTAGATTGCTTCTATTGTCCTCAATTGTAAGTCGCTTTGGATAAAAGCGTCTGCTGAATATAACATTTATAGATGGAGAATATACCTGTAATACTGATAATATACAGGTATAATATACCGTCCAGCTGTAGTTCTTGTTGACAAGCTGTTTCAAACCAATGAAACATTGATTTTGGCCAGTTTTTGTGTTCTAGATCGCCGTCGAATCACGGTGGCAGGTTCTGCAATGGAAGCACCACTCGCATTTTACAGAAATCTAGTGAAACCACACTTGTAACTGAAGTTGTGTTGCGAACTCTTTCCCATCAGGTGGATGCGGCGCGGCTGCGGCATGCGGTGAAGACAGTGCTCTTTAACCAGGTGTGTCTGTCGGGTCCTGTGGTGGTGCTCACCTATGTGCTGATGAAGAGGAGAGGCGATCCGTGCGGCCCGGAGCTGCCCACCTTCCACTGGGTGCTGCTGGAGCTGGCCGTCTGCGGCCTGATGGAGGAGATACTCTTCTACTACACACACAGGTTAGCATTCAGAAAACACTTAAGCCTGGAATACACTACGTGAGTTTTGCTGCCAATTTACAGTCTGGAGAAATCGACGCTAGTTGCTGAAAGTCAGAGCCAGTCTGCAGATTAGAGCTGACAGATTCCACAGAAAATCATGTAGTGTATGATGGTCACAGACTCTGATTTTTTAGCTTCAGACTTTGTTTCCATCCAGTCGGAGGATATCAAACATGTTTGATATTTTCAGTCGATTTTACCACACATATTGTTTTCATTTGTCACACGTCTTCATTTGTCAAGGCACAGGTTAGCAATATTAGCATTGTATTTTAAGTGTACTATAAAATCATTTAAATTTTATTTAATACTCACTTTGTATTTAAAAATATAGTAGTAGCATTGCACTTTATTATTTTGCTCATTTTATAAAAATAAATAAAATGCAAAAATATTATTATTGCTATTATTATAGTTATAATCTCCAGGGGCCAGTTGCATAAAAGGTTTACACTGGTCTTACAAGTTAGTCATCTAATTTTTTCTTTAAGACTGGTCATAATTTTTTAAAATTCAGTTACATAAAAGCATAGATTAAGTTAGATCCAAAAATAAGACTGATTACTTATTGGCTAGCTGGTCAAACTCTAGGTTTATGCAACTATTGCAGTTTATTATTTTGCTTATTTTTTAAAAATAAATAAATGCAAAAATATTATTATTACTATTATTATAGTTATAATCTCCAGGTGTTCTCATGAGAACCAGACTGAAAATCTTATGTGCATCCTTGACTATAGTGTTTCCAATAGAAGATATCTATTTATAAAATCTGTTTAAGCCAGCAATTCCTAATTTGCCGCATGTCTTTTTTTTTTGCAAAATCCTCTCTATTTGGGCCTGTTTTCAGACTGAAGAGATTAGAAAAGATAAGAGTTATGACTGATGGAAACCATTGTGGTTTTGCTTTTTGTAAATTCAGAAGAAATAAAAACATTTACACTCATTTATCTTTTGTCGAATGTATTAGATGGAGTATTGCTTTTGATGCTCAGCCTCAGAGGTTCACTCATTGCTCCTTTCAGGCTCGTTCACCATCCGTCGCTCTATAAGAGCATCCATAAGATCCATCACGAGTGGACGGCTCCTGTTGGAGTAGTGGCGCTCTACGCTCATCCGGTGGAGCATGTGGTGAGATCCGTCGCCCGTCAGAGATCCAGTCAGATGTGGGACTAGGGTCGGGTATCGTTTCAATTTGATCAATTCTGATTCCAATTCTGCTTATCAATTCCCAGTTTTGATTCCAATGTAGTTAAAAAAAATGAAGTCAAACATTTAGATATCAAACATATTTATTCTGTCTCTTTTTGGAAAACATTTAATTGCTGCTGAATAGCATGAACAAAAATCAGCCGGCTACAGAAAAACTGGACTCCATTAAGAGCTGTTAGTGTGCAAAATAGAGCTGCATGTTTTGTTTTTTTTGTTTGTTTTTTTTAAATGGAGGTTGTAGTTCTCTCACAATTACAAAGAAATATTAGACAACTAAGCAAAATCTGATGGAATTTATGAATGGAATGATTCAACAACTCACTCAATTTACTTGTTTCATTACTGGATGAATCAGTGTTTCTGAATGAATCTCTTGAATGAATGATTCAATGACTCACTCGAGATTGACTTGTTTCATTACTGGATGAATCAGTGTTTCTGAACGAATCTCTTGAATGAATGATTCAATGACTCACTCGAGATTGACTTGTTACATTACTGGATGAATCAGTGTTTCTGAACGAATCTCTTGAATGAATGATTCAATGACTCACTCGAGATTGATTTGTTTCATTACTGGATGAATCAGTGTTTCTGAACGAATCTCTTGAATGAATGATTCAATGACTCACTCAGGATTGATTTGTTTCATTACTGGATGAATCAGTGTTTCTGAATGAATCTCTTGAGTGAATGATTCAATGACTCACTCGAGATTGACTTGTTTCATTACTGGATGAATCAGTGTTTCTGAACGAATCTCTTGAATGAATGATTCAATGACTCACTCAGGATTGATTTGTTTCATTACTGGATGAATCAGTGTTTCTGAATGAATCTCTTGAGTGAATGATTCAAAGACAAATACATTTTTAACAGCCCCTTAAAAAAAAAAAAAAAGATGCACACACAGGAATTGATAGGCGGAACTGAAATTTTACAAGTATCCAATTCCTGACCTTAAGTGTCCGATTCTGGAATTGGAATTGATTTTTGATTCCCAACCCTATGTGGGACAGATTTGCGGTGATCTGTTGAAAGCCTTCATGTCTTTCTGTCTGTACAGCTGTCGAACATGCTCCCGGCTCTGATGGGTCCGATTCTGCTGGGCTCACACGTGGCCACCACCAGTCTGTGGTTCACCATCGCTCTGCTGGTCACTACGGTCTCTCACTGCGGCTACCACCTGCCCCTGCTGCCCTCGCCCGAGTTCCACGACTACCACCATCTCAAGTAAGTCCAGGCCTCAATACCAAGAGTTTACACAAAGAAGCAATGCACCACTGCAGTAGCCAATTAGAAAGTCAGAATTGCATGCAATGAAGTCACAGTTGCAAGTTGTAAAGTCTTATTCGCATGATAAAGTAGTAATTGACTTATAAAGTCAGAATCACATGAAATGAAATCGCAGTGGCGAGTTATAGTCAGAACAGCATGATACGAAGCATGATTGCAATTGTAAAAAAAACAAATAAAAAAAATCCCCAAAACTGGACTTTATATCTCGCAATTACAAGTCTATATCTCACAAAACTGAGAAAATAAGTCAGAATTACGAGAAAAAAAAAGTCAGAGTTGTGTGATATAAACTCGCAATTGCAAGAAAAAGGTCAGAATTGTGTTTATATCATGCAATTGTGAGAAAAATAGAATTGTGAGATAAAAGGTCACAATACCTTTTAATATTTTTTATTCAGTGAAAACGGGCTTCCATACATATACATATCTGTTGCATAGATAAATTCTCCTCTCTCTAGATCTCATGATTGTCCAGTGTTTGGGCAATCTCTTGCCACAAATTATAACTCATATAGACATCTTTGTAATACTTTAGGCTAGAGTATTGATGGCCGCTTTCGAAGCATTGCTTCGTGAAGCTTCGAAACTTTTGTGAATCATTTGTTTCGAAACAGTGGTTCGGAGCGCGTATCAAACTGCAAAAGTCACGTGATTTCAGTAAATGAGGCTTCATCACGTCATAAATGTTTCGAAACGTTTTGAAATTTCAATGGTCGGTCATTGGGGGGTGATCTCTGTGAACCAGTGAATCATGCGAGTTCACTGAGATCGCCTCCCAGCGTCTGTGGTTTATACCTGATTTTGGATCAGTTTCATCAGTTTGTAGACAATACATTTGTGTAAATAAAAGGATGAGAAGTAGTTAATGTATCTTTCTGGCCTAAATATACACAAGCTCTCCATAAAACAAAACAAAACAATATAAAATATTTTAAAAGCCACATATTATACAGACACTTCATATTGAATGGCATTTTATAATTTTTATGGCATTTAATGTATTATACTTTCAGTAAAACATTTGCAATGGGGTTTTAAAAATCTGTTTTTATAGATGTTTTAGCCTGAGTTTTTGTTGCATTTACACACTTCTGACCAGCAGGCGTCACCATCTTGTGCACAAACTAGTTACTGCAAAAGAATTAAATGCGCATGAGTGACCTTACTTTTTTACAAAAACCATGTGATGCACATACAGTATGTACTATACTGTGATGAAATCTGCATGTTGCGTAAAAAGCAAAGTATACTTGGGTTAAAAGTGACGGAGGCCAGGGGTGTTTGTGACGCACCTGTAACTCAGTGTTGTTCTCTACTCTTTATCTCTCTTTTAATAATTTCCTCACATTTATCTGCTTCAAATGAAAGCTGCCTAATCTGTGTGAATTAAAGTCACATACAGCCTTCTCAACAGCAGCTTCAGGGTTTACATTTTTTATTTAAACTTTCCACATGCGGTTTTTGTTCATCAATCTTCTTGTTTCATTTGTTATAAAACAGCAGACTGAACAAAAACATGATAGTAAACAAGTGACATTTGCTGATTCACATGACACATTTAACATGCATTAATCTCATCACAAATCAAATCATATCCCAATTAAACCTGTTTTTCTGTTCTTTAAATCCTGTATACTTACAGATTTGTATAAAATTTCTACTCATTTACCTAACTATCTGAAGGAGACTAGCTCCAACCCTAACCAAACATCTGAACCAGCAAATCAAGGTCATCAGGGTTGCTCAATAATGTCAGCGGTCGTTCCGGAGCGGAGTTTGATCTCAAAACTAAACTGAGCATTTCAGATCAGACTGACCAGTCATCATCATCAAATCTGTCAACCTTGCTCTACATTCAACTCATGCAGTAACCTTTGTTCTCACCAGATAACAGCCAAAGCTCTTCCAACATTTCACTGGTCTCCATGCGATATCAACGAACATCACGTAACAGAGCGAGCGTAACTCTAACAGAGTCTGATAGCAGGGTTTCCTCAAAGGAAGCATTGCTTACCTGCCACATATTGTGTCTGATATCTCCTCTGATATCAGTCAACAGTTATGAAAATTACGTGAGCATGTTCACAGCATTTCAGCAGTGGAACGTGCAAATGATCCTGCAATTTCTGTCACCACCGTATCACACAGTGCAGCCATTACTCGGTAAATGGATCGCCTCTTCAGTTTGGATGTGCAAAACATTTATTAGCAATGCAAGATAGATGTTCCTCTAAACAACATGGGCTGTCTTTGACATCTGAATCGCAGTGTTCTTGTCTATAACTGTGAATCTGTCCTAACAAGGAGCTTCAGTGGAGAAGCGTTACTAAGCACACTTCACTGAGGTCAGTCAGCGCACCGCTGAAGCCAGGCCTGTTTTATACAGCGTTTAGGTGGTCGATTTTTAAAGACATCACCATGGGTCTGTTGAACACCTCAGGAATTTAATTCAGCTTGATATCTGTGACTTATACTGCTGATCTCAACCAAAAACATGAACGTTTGATTGAAAGGTCTGCTAGACCTCTCTCTGCTGTAATACAACATATTCTATAATGATGTCAAGAAGAAATGACAAACTTGGTTTGATTGTTAAGTCTCATAGTATATAGGGTGAATGTAGGCTGTATATTATTGTCTAAATATGCAAAAACAAAAGTGATTTCCTTTGGTGCTCCAACCAATGTTTACTAGAAGGAAAACCCTGATATAAGAGGCAGTACTTTGGCAATACACTGAATATTACATGTGCTGTGATGGCATCATCAGAATATTTTGTTGTATGAATATCTGAACGTGCAATATGTCAAAAGAAAGAACAGAGCTTCTGCTCTCAAAGAACAACAAGAACCTTTGATTCCAGCTTTATGCATTATTTTAACACTTGAATGTGAAAAAAAACCCATTTTGAACAAAAAGCTGAGAGAATTGCAGTCAGTCGCTTCCATCAGCACATCCAAAGCTATGGTCCTATAACACATTGTGGATTGACATTTGATTTGGTAACGTTAGGCAGATTTGATTTAAATGTGGTTTAAGTTTGATGATCGCATTATTTTGCACATGCAGATACTTGTTTCTGCCTCTTCTTTGCAGTGTTTTGATGCAGAGATTCAGTCCTCTTTCAGAAGATGAGTAATAGCGCCTCCTACAGTATAACAGTGAAAACACAGAAAAACAGAAAACTCCATCAATGGCAGGAAAGACCAGGGTTTTGAATTATTCCTGGAGAAAATGAAGAGGAGGCTGCAGAAAGAGTGTGGCAAAGCCCTGTTATTTGTATCTAAACAGGGCAGTTTGTCTGTCTTTCTCTCCAGGTTCAATCAGTGCTATGGCGTGCTGGGAGTGCTGGACAGGCTTCATGGGACGGATGAGAAGTTTCGTAATTCTAAAGCCTACGAGCGGCACACAGTCCTGCTGGGTTTGACCCCGCTGAGCGAGAGCGTCCCTGACCATCCCAAGAAAGCTCAAGATTAACCGCTCTGTAAATGTTCGTTCACTGAACAGAACCACAGTCTGTCCGTTAAACACGACATAAACTGACCGTCAGCGGCAGGTCTAATGATCTGGATTCACACACACATTCCTGCATGCAATGCATCAGTATTCAGGTTGATTTGGTTTTACTGGTGTATCAGGACTAAAGCTCAATCATCTGCACCCAGGTCAAAAAAAAAAAAATTACTCTTCAATAAAATACTTAAAGGCCCGGTTTCATAAACAGGGCTTAGCCTAAATCAGGATTAGATCATAGTTCAATTAGGACATTTAAGTAATTTTTATAAACATGCCTTAGAAAAAAGCATTACTGGTGCGCATCTTGAGACAAAACAAAGACACTGATATATTTTAAGGTCAGTCAGTGCAAGGTTCTTTCAGTTGAAACAGCTCAGATTTACATTTTAGTCTGGGACTAGGCTTAAGCCTTGTCTGTGACACCGGGGGAGAGTGCTCTATTTTCACACACTGATTTTGTACGTAATATTACTAAAAATGATTCTTTAGTACTCCACTGTGCTATTTTGAGACACCATGAATATGAACTAAAATGCGCGTTTAACATACTCTGTAATTCATAAAATGTATTTAGTTAGCACTTGTAGTACACTTGAACCCATCTTTCTTACACTAGTACACTCAAGTCTACTTAAGTGGTGACAAGATATATTTTTTAAATGCAGAGATAGTGTTAAAAGCACATTTTAGTTCATATTGTGTCCCAAAATAGCACAGTTGAGTACACTTAGATGATCTTAAGTTTATCTCAAGAAGTACTAAATAATCATTTTTAGTATATTAAGTACAAAAAGTGTGCAAGTATTTTATTGAAGTGTACTCTCTCTTTTTTTTTTCTCTCTCACCTGGGCAGTCACTGCTTCTGGACTCGAATGAGCCGCTGTCATGTAATGAGACCCGGTTCATGACGTTACCAGTTCCTGTCTACAGTCCTGTTTATTGTTCATCCTGTGTGTCACTTCTCATATTGTGTCAGAACAGCACTGCACATTTATGCAGATGATGAAAAGGATTTTAATACTTGTGATCAATGCTGTATTTTAACACTGAAATGTAATAGTAATGGTTTGTGGAAATGAACATTGTACGTTTTCTGTTCCTGATGATTCCTGACAGCAGTTTATTATCAGACTTCACTCATTAAAGCTGATCTGCTGGACTGTGTGCACATCTCAAACTAAATAAATTATATATACAAATAAATCTTATGCCCAGAGTAAATAGACATCTTAAACAAGAGTACAAGAGTGCTACACTACATTTCATTAACTGATATAATGTTAATATTTCAACCTACTGAAGTAAGATCTGGTGGTTTGTACCTTTGTAATTACCTGATTTGAGTGATTATCAGTGTAAGTCGTCACGATGAATCATAGCTCATCACAAGCTGAGGAGGAAAATACTAATA
The DNA here is from genome assembly GCA_021397915.2 of Tor tambroides. Taxonomy (NCBI): domain Eukaryota; kingdom Metazoa; phylum Chordata; class Actinopteri; order Cypriniformes; family Cyprinidae; genus Tor; species Tor tambroides. The sequence goes on along the minus strand of JAFVLL020037314.1, from coordinate 16,619 downwards.
TATAGATAGTCCACAGCATCATTAATATAAATACTAACCAAATGCATACAACTGAAAACAACAACTTTGAAGAAACATCAAATATGAAGTGTCACAGGGAATTCTGGGAATCTCTGTTTATGTTTTGTCACTGTGAATTATACAATACATTGTTCTTCCTCTTCCAACAGAATTATTAGTTATTCACCATTTATAGTCAAAGTCTTTTCCTATTAAAATCACAAACACTTTTACAGTGTATGTACTGTGTATTATATGGTCCCAAACCCATGTAAGGTCCAGGAAACATTATCTTGAGCTTCCCTGGTGTTTGACTGAAACTTGTACACAAACTTAACACCAATTACTGTCAAATACTCGTGCTGACACAAAGCAACATTGTTAGCACCTTGTCCCAGTTTCATTAGTAATCCAGACTGGGTTTTTTTGTTTTTGTCTCCAAACACTTCAGCACACACGAGGACACATACACACTATTAATTAGAATTCATCTCGCTGTAGAAAAACGCAAGAGAGCTTGCAATCAAAGATACCAGACTTACCAACAACAGCTGCTGTCCAGCCGAGGCACGAGGACAGTCTTCAGCAAACCCTCGGAGATCCTCACGAGGGGTTTCATCGAGCTGGACTAACAAACCAACCCAAGACATGTCATCCAGGACTCAGAGACTGACCAGTGTGTGATAACACCCTGAGATCAGTGAAGCACAAGAGCTTCAGCCTGACAAAAGCATCAGGAGAATGTAGAGCTTCAACCCTAATTAAACACGCCTGATCAGCTAATCAGTCCTTCAGGCTCATTTAGTGGGGTGCATCTCCTAATAGCAGTGTTGGCAACAATGGTCACAAGTTCCTTCATTATGACATTGTTCATATTTCAAATGAACATTTGCTCAATTGCATGGTCAGAACTCCATCTGTCTTTTTCTGGACAGAAGCATATTTTCCTGTTACTGAGATATAATAGATCATGCTCTCTGGCACAGCAAGCAGCTAATGTAGTACAATCTATACCATTCTTTCCATTTAAATATATACATGCATCTACATATTTTAGAGCGTCAACAATCAGCACTGTTTTTGAAGAGGGTGCATTTGCATAAACGCATTAAGGAAACCCAGAGTATTACATAAGAGGGAACCTGTAATGAATCAAACATCAAGACAGAACGACAACGACATTCAAACAACGGAGGTGTGACCATGTTAGTAGCTGTAGGAAACAGTTGTGACTAGTTGGTTAGTTTGTCTAATGATGCAGTAGTTCATCAGCGAGTTGCTCGTTGTTTGGGAAACAGATCAAGTGGCTTAAATGCAAAGTCGACGTGGGGATTTGGAGCTGTGCTCTCGCTGGGTTCAGAAAGAGATGATAAAGATTTGTAGTTTTGTCTCACCAGAAAAAAAGCTAATGAAACTGGAAATCTACAGGTAGCTTCACAGAAAAGTTCAACAGCTGCTTTAAGGTTTTTGACCTTTTTAATTTTTTTTTTTTTTTTCATTATTAAAGAAAAAAAAATACTACAAATTACAAATCACACTAATAGCATTACATCTGCCTATAATTCAGATGAAGTGTTATGATACAAGATTTCAAGTATTTTACAGTTCCCATTCTTCTCTCAATAAGCCCAATATAATATGCATGTGTGTGTGTCATGGTTCTAAAGTATTAACAGCTTTAATAAATGCATACGGTTATTTATATGGCTTTATGAATGATTTCATCTGCACCAGCATTAACGGACGAGAGGCTTTTCCACACTTAGTTGAATAAAATGTTTTTAATTACATCAGTGATCACAAGATTTTCCTGGAGATTTGACCACAGCTACTCTGAATGAAGAAGCCTACCAAGGGAACGCAGGAGAAGGGAACCGCTAAATGTGTGGCAAGTTCAATTCAAATCCAAATATTACCAGAGAGAGAGAGATGAATGGAAACCCAAACTGAAGACGTCCAGCAAACAAACAGGTAGATGTTCATATGGCAGCCAAACAAAATCCATAAATTAGATCAGTGACTGGAATATTGCTTATGATCCGAATGTAAAGTTCTCAGACGTATCACTTATAATCATCATCATAGTTTGTGTGTCTTCACATGATTCCAGTTGATAGCTGAGGTCAGTTTCCCTTTAGTCAGACCGTCCTGCTGTTTGCATGAAGAAGTGATACTAAAACAAACCCGAAATAACGACCAGCTCGAGCACAGAACCTCAGACGCATTCGGGCCAGCATAAAAAAGATGAACACGTAAGGCAAATATATCTCTATAAACAATAAATGACACGTACAGCCAGGTGGTGTAATGTCTCTTAATTTCTTGAATTCATATGTACACTAGGATTAACACTCTGCTAATGATTCCCAGTGGGCTGGGGACAGAAACCTCCGGCGTTTCCTCGCAGGACGATGAGCCGAGGAATGATCCGTGAGCGCAGGTTTAGCTGAAGCTAAAAGTCATTCTCGCTGCTGTCTTCTGTAACGGATTGTGACACGTGGAGGAAATCGAGAGGATTTGGCAAGCGGGACTTTAGTGTCACAGTGATGCCCAAGCCCTGGAAGTGATCTGCTAGAAAATGTAGCGACCGAAAAACAAATAACGTAAAATCACCTCGCTCAAACAACTGCAGAGCATTCGCGTGATTTTCTGAGTTAAGTGTTTGTCTCATCCAGCACCTAAACTAGTCAAGAGCAACCTTACCCTTCAAAGCAATCCTTACAAGAAGAAAAAACAAAAAAAGATGGGGGTGGAATCACACGCCGTTCGGCCGAATGAAACGCTGACTGAGGATATAAAGCAGAAAGATTCAACAAAAGCCTTTTTGTACCCCAACGACACAAGAGGAATAAAACTTCAAAGTTTTTAATAAAACAAAGAATGGAAGAATTTCTCATGCCCTCTGCTGTTCGTTTCTGAGGAGGAGGAAGAGCCTTGATTTGACGATCGTGAGCCGTTGGGTCATGCTTGTGCGACGGTCAGATGCTCATTTGGGCGCCGCCGCTCGCTGGCTGGGGTTTTTGGCATCATCTCTGGAGGGAGCAGCGGAGCCTGAAGCGGCCTGCGTTTGGGTTCGGCTCAGCAGGGAAGGATGACGACGACGGCCATCGCCGCTGGAAGGGTGTCTCTTACGCCCGCCGTCCTCCATGGGGGGCTAAAGGGCAGAAATAAGGCAGCTTTAACATCAAACATCTTGAAACACAGTAGGGATATGCCAGTATCAAATTTTCATGTTGCGATTAATTGCTAATGTTTTTATCACGGTATACAGTATTATCATGATGTTGAAATTTAGTTGCAAAAAAGTGTTGTCATAATACAGTATAACAGGTTTAATAACTTTTTTCTTATAACAAAAATAACAACATTTAAATACAATAAAGAAATATACAAAAAATGTATAAAGTTAAAAATTTTACACAGATTAAAGTGCAAAAGAACTATAGACCAACGGTATCGCTTTACAATAAAATCTGGATTAGTTAACTTTAGTTAATGCATTAACAATAACAACGAGCAATAGCTACATTTACTATAGAAGTTATTGATCTTTGTTTAAAAAAAAAAAAATACAACTCTTTGTTCATGCTGGCTCAAAAGTTAAGAAATTACTGTCAAAGATTTTGCATGTTAACATGTAGCCCTGCAGTTGTTTGTAAAACAATATTTTTCTGTAAAATAAAATGATTGTTCTTATTTTTTTTTCTAATTTTCCTAATTATTACATTTATTTTTTGTTAATTTGTTTAAAAAAAAAAAAAAAAAAAAAACGCAATTTTAACCAGAAAAATCATGATTAGATTTTTTCCTCAAATCATGCAGCCCTACTTGAGAACGCCAAATGAAATAAGAAATGCACTCACATCCACCCTGAAGTCCTCCAGACGCTTGAACTTGCTCAAATACTCCTGCAGCTTGGGGTCAATCTCCATGTTCTTTGTTTTAGAGTATTTCAGAAAGGCCCAGAACTTCTCGAGTCCATACAGCTGGCCTGTCAGGAGAAATAAAGCAAACATGAGCTCCAATAACGTGACTAAATCTGAAGTATTTCAGGAGCATCTGCTGGCAGACACACACCTGCTTCATAGTCTTTAACGGTCTCCTCTTGAAAATCTTTAAATATGTCCGGCCTGAACTTCCTCTCAAGTCCATAGCTGTAAAACCTGAAGAGACACTCCAGACCGTACCTGAGAAACACCAGACAGACCATCAGCTCATTACACTAGGACTCCACAACTTACGTTAAAAATACAAATCATGTGGACTATGACGGAGGTATAAAAAATGATTCCAGCTTTTGATTATAAAGAGTGTTTGGCTACAGCACAAAGTTGTGATCAAATGTATTTTTTATAAGCTGCTCCTTGTAAAGCGTCTCAAACAGTAGGTAATCTGTAGGGTGTAAATCAGGCTCGTCACGATACAATACGATATCGGTTCTCATACCCAGCAATATGATATTTGCTGATACCTCAAAAAATTCTATGATGCGATTACAATATGATTAGACACAGGAGTATATCAATCAATTTATCGATATTATGATATTATATACCTATTTTAAACAACCATCTACATTTTTATTAACTCAAAAATGCTACCAAAATATATAACATGAACATTTATCTGAAATTTTCACATCCTGTATGTCAATTGGGACATTCACAACAAAACTACTTTTTTTTTTTTTATAACAAAGAAAAATAAATAATTGGGAAAAAAAATAAAAAGTCAGTAAACTTATGACATGACAACAGTCAAAAAAGTCTTTCAGGCTTCAGAGTGTAAAAGAGTGTAAATCCTCAACAGGAAACAACTAAAACGAGGTATTCCAGCTTTAAGAAAAAATACATTAATGTAGAAAAATAAATATTAGAAAAAATGACAAAAATAAAGCTGTTAAAACACTTTTTTTGGCTGCTACTATAGGCTCAGTACTAAAAATCTTTTCTACAGATAACCAAATCACAAGCAATAACAACAAATTAAAGACACAAATTCAATAAACACTGCTTTTCCGGTTTTTCAGCTCATTCTACAAGAAATTTTCAGGTACAGAAATGTAGTAATCACATGTAAAATAACTGCATGGTCTTCACTGTATAAATTAAATATAGATGAGTCATTATTGATGTTACAAAGGTTATTTAGTCAGGAGCAGTGAACACTACTTTGACACCATTAGGTTTATTATTAGTCTGCTTTCACTTTAAGAAGAAAGCATGGATCCAATATACTGATACACAAGCATTTTCTTTCTCAACTGTTTACATCAAGACATACGCCAAACCAGGATCTCCTCCAAAACACAGATTACCACCTGTCAACACTGAAATGACATTGTTATTCTCCAGAAAAAACTGAGGCTTTCAAAAACCCTTAAGACGGTCAATAAACCCTGATTGTTTTCCCACCTGTAGCCTTCCTTCCCGTCCTCCACCACCAGCTGTCTGAATTCCTCGTACATCTTTCTGTTGAAGTGATCTCGCAAGAAGAAGGACCAGAAGCGGAAGAGCGTGTTCATCTCCTGGGACTGGCCGATGCCGAGCCGCTTGCGCTCTGCGGGAGCGACAGAGAGACGTGAGCGCGAGGGATTGAGGAGGAGACGCTCCAGCTGAGGAGAGAAACTCACCGTTGAGGCAGCGCCGCCGGTACTTGTGGTAAACGTGCTGCGTGAATCCGTTCTCCTTCAGTAGCTCGTGCGACGGGTGCTGGAACTTGGGGAGAGACTGAGGAGTGCAGCCGAAATTACCCATCGCTGTGGTGCCTTCAGACGGACTCGCATTCGAGCTGCAGACAACACAACACAATCCGTCATCAACATAGATTTGAAGGGAAAAACATGTAGGAGTCCGTTATCAATCTAATTTTTATTATCATTTGTATCATTACTATTATAGAACTAAATGCATTTGTTTTAACTCTAAAATCTACTGACAGCCTTACAGATTTCACTGTAGAATGAACACAGATGTGAAAATGCACTGAATCTGAACTTGAACACTCTGGAATACAGATCTAAGGTTGGTCCCTTTTTAAAAATAACAATTGGCCAATTATTGCTAAATTTTGCTGAAAATTGAAGTGTTTAAAAGGTACTCAAGTTTGTTTACTGTAAAGAAAACATACTTTACAATTTATATAAAAATATTTTACAAAATAATTTGGAAACTAAAATTGCTATAAGCCATTTGTTTAACTAAGCTATGTTCCAAATTTGAAGTTGATGTCATAAAAACTGAGGTTCCTGTGAGATTAAGTGTTACACCAAAAATAGCCACCTGGTGACACCAAAAACACCAATGATTTTCCTGTAACAAATGTATACATTTCTGTCACAATATTACTTCTATCACCAAATATGGAAATCTTAAGACTCAAAGACCTTTCTACCAACACATTTTGTCAAGATTAGAAAAAGTATTGATTATAAAATATAGTGATAAATTTTGTAATATGACACTTGGCACCGCCCACTAGAGGGAGGAGCCTGATAAAAGGATTTCAAGTACCATTTCCACGGTAATGCATCATCCATTTCAAAACTGCTTACACAGGATGAATTTTGAGCGTTTAGGCATTTTAAATTATATCTAATTTAGGATGGTTACCAAAATATGTAATAGGGAAAAAAAATCCAATAGGGCTGCACAATAATGGTTAAACTGATCATCACGATTATTAATAACGATTATTCTATCAAACGGGTAAATGCAATAACATTTCATGTGTCCTTTAACCAACCTCCACTGACTACATATACACTGACTTCACTTAACCAGATATGATAATACAAAACTCATGGTTTTGGTTAGTGTTTTGCAATCTGTATTCACATTAGATTTGAGACCATTTGTTTGCAAATGAGACAAGCCACTCAGATCACGCAGTAAATTTGCTCCAAGATCGTTACTACACACTGATAATAACATTGCCATGCCGTTTTCATCTGATTAACATTAAGAAAACTGGTAAAAAATTTAGAAACTCCCAATATAACTTCAAATAATTCCAATTTATGTCATTTTCCCCCTTTGTATTGCCACAGGTAGCAAAAGCACATTTATTCCTCAAACACTTATAGATCTATTATTGAAACTCAGTGAAAGTTTGATCATGGCAGATTTGGTTACACAAGCAGCACAAACGGCTTGTGATAAAACACACATTGGCTGTATGACACTTTCATGCGAGCAGAAACCGCTGAACTCCAGCACATGTATGTTTTCATAGCAGCAGCGCGCACAGGGTTGCCAGATTGCACAGACTAAGTTTTAGGGACTTAATCTCTTCACATCTGGCAACCACGAGCATGAACGCTAGTGAAGACTTGCTAGCAATGCAAGATAACGCAAATGGCAAATTAAAAACACGTTTTATGGATAAATAACGTGCCGGCCAATATAGTGACAATTGTTTTTAATTCATCAAGAAAGGTGGATATTGTTACCGAGATTAAAATACGATTAATCGTGCAGCCCTAGAATCTAATGACTTTCCTCTATCAGGCGGAGTGAATGTTTTCTGACCTGACGGAGGCGGTGCGAGAGCGGTGCTCTCTGGAGTCCATCACCCAGCCCACATGACACTCCATGGGCGGATTGGAGCTGTGTCGCGTCTTTCTCTTGCGAGGGGTCTGAAAGAGGATCATCCATCAGTCAATAACTGACACCTCACTGTTTCAGCCTCAGAGAGCGGATACGTACTTTGGCGTCCAGCGGGCGTCCTTCTTTCACCACGGGGTAGAAGCGGGGCGTCTGCGTGGGGTCCTTGAGCCGCGGGGTGCGGGGCGTGCGGGGCGTGCGAGCACTGCGGTAGCTGGGAGAGTCAGGCACTGTAGTCGGAAGAGAGCGAGCGATAGCTGACGGTTCAGGCGCTCCGAACAGTTTGTTGGCCAAGGCTTCTGTGGGGACTATGAGAGAGAAAACAGTCACATTCATTCACTGAACAAATCAAGTCAGACAGGATGGTTTTGATGACTGTATTACAGTATTTTCCTCTGAGATCACCGTGCAGAACATGTACAAACTAGGACTGGGCACTACAGCAAATAATGAAATCTCAAATTTTCTTTTATGACCGATTGAAGATTTTTTTTATATTTAACTAATCAACTTAAAAACAAAACTACACCATGATTCGAGTAACATTTTATTAACCATTTGGTTAAAGAAAGTTCTATTCCAAGTGCAGCACATGTGAAGCTCTTAACATGGTGTAAATGTAAACAAAATTCACTTGTTAAATATCTTTACAGAAAAGATGCATGAAATATGAAGGCAAATATTGTATTCTATGTGTTCATAAATAATGCAAAATAAGAAAAATGCAAATATTTCTTAGCCAATGTAGACATTCAGTTTTAAAAAAGGCCATTCAAACTCTTCATGACTGACAGCAGCAGCAGCGATTATTAACAGTAAATGAAAACAGCAGCATGTAAACATCAGATATCAGGACACACAGTAGCAGTTCTGCACAGGTTTTTGTCTAAAAACACGAAACTCAAGATAAAGAAGTTTGACTGGCATCTCATAAGCTTGCATTTTTCAGCATAAAAGCATTCTGTGTGAATCATATGCTCACATCAACATCTAATTGTAACGTCTGCTAATATTTTTTTATTCAAAACTGCATTTCCTTCACCTAAAAAAAAAAAAATCAACAACTATAAAATCCATGTTGAAACCAATGTTCCCTCTAAGCTGCGTGTGTGCTACCGCGCAGAAGAAATAATATTCCATGCACAGGACACATGCAAAAATGAGTTGGGAAATTCATTTGTTTAGCAAATGTGAAATAATTACAATGCTCGGGCAAACCGCTATAGAGTTGGCACGCTATAGATTCAGAACCAGTGAATGCAGTTTACAGTTTATAGAGTAACGTGCGCCAAATCAGTCGCTGTAGAAATCAAACACTTTAATGGTTGTGGACGAAATAGCTCAACATGGGGATATTTTAGATAACTAAAAGAATTCACATTGAAGTCTTTTGCAAATATGTAGCTTACAGATCTCAGTTTAAATGCTTTGTTTTTTATTCTGTTCTGTCAGTTTAAATGCTTCAATTTGTTTTTCTATTACAGTATATTATATAAACCTAGTAACTGACCTCAAAAATGGATTTTTTTCATATTATAGTATTATAGGCCTATTGTATAATTATAAAGAATTGAACTGTTCTGTGTGAATTAAAGATTTTCTGAGTTAAACTAAAATGTGCATCATTTAGTTACATCAAGGGTCAAATCAAATGTAAATGGCACATAAAAATTAAAATTTACACACTTTGTGTGTGCGCGTGCTGTACAGGTCTGGTATAAAGATTGTTTTTGCTCAGGTGGCCGAAATGCCCACCCATTACAGCAAAGTTTTGCTCAGAAAGAAAAAAATTAGAAACATTAAAATGTCCCAGCCCTAGTGTAAGTGTGTTCTGTGGGTCAGACTCACTCTGCTGGGGCCTCGGGGGTCCCGGAGGAACCTCCTGGTTGGGGTCGACAGGCGGTTCAGGGGTCAGACAGTCAAACTGCTCTCGGCTGATCAGGTGCACCTTCTTGAAGTTCTCCACTTCTTGCTGTCGTTACAGTATAGAACATTTCCATGCATAAGCCGTCGAGACCAAACACTCAAACCAGAACCTCACACACATACAGCAGGACATGAAGCAAAACCAACATTAAATCCTCATTTCAAAGCTTTAATTGATACCTGTGAGCCGGAGCGAGCCATGACCCCCAGAGCTGTCGCTTAAACAGAAGTACACTGAAGCTAACGCTAACTGGCTTTTCTAGCACCGCTGGCCTTACTGGACGCGGCACGTGAACCGCACAAAGAGAGGGACACAAAAGACCACAACAAACGCTCTGGTGCAAGACCTTTCTGTCCTGCCCGTCCAGAAACACAGCGCTAAAGAGCACTCTCACTGGCCATGAGGAGAACAGAAGAGAGCCAGAATGGACACACACCCAGAATCTGACAGAATCAAACTCAGAGACAAAACACATCTGCACGCATGACACAGAACACAGTCACTATACATCAGTGCAATGACCCATGACTTACATCTGCTGAGAACGGGCTGATTTCTGCTGCTGCACACGACCCTTCACTACTGCTACGCTTTTCATGATATTATCAAGTGGTACTGATGCTCTCAATGCATTTTTATTAGTAGGTTTCTACCATTTTGTTCTTGGCTATGCTGTCTCACACTACCTAGGGTCAGGGGTCGGTAACCCGCGGCTCTTTCAGCCCCCTGCGGTGGCTAGCGTGGGTGTACAATACGCAGCGGAGGTGTCCCAACAATCACTTTCTCAAACTTACCTTGCAATTACAAGGATATATTTGACTCCTTAAAGTGATTTGTAGGAGGATTTTTTTTCCCTTTTTTCCCTTTGTAAAGGCATTTTTCCTAACCTTATTAAATCTTTTGTCAAATGCATAAATATTTATAAACTTTTTCAAAATTATTAAAGCAATCAGAATAAGTAACCAATCAAATGAAATCAATATCAACAAAAATTCATCTTTGCACTACAGAGGTGACAGAACATCATAAAAGTGGCATTTATGTATATTTACAAACAGTTTAACAAAGACTTAGATGTGGCATGGATGCATTTAAATTTAAACTCTTCTAAATTAAATTCTTAATTCTTAACTTAACTCTTTTACCTTTGCTTCCCAATTTCTCAACTTCTGTCTGTATGACACATGCTGGGCCGTCGCTAGGAATTCTGGGCCCTGTGCACTGAATTTGCTATGGGGCCCCCTCAAAATCACGTTCAGTGAGTTCCCACAAATTCCCCCTTGTTTTGACGGGTCATAGGGCCTTCAATTGGAGTAAATAAATGAATAAATAACAGGACAGAAACGATAGATATTACTGAATTCACGACAAATGCAACAAACTTAATGCGTTTTTGTCACATAGAAAAGCACTTGACAGTAAAGCATTGATTTTGAGCTAGACTGCTGGAAAGTTACTTGTGTCATCATTTCCTCACCCTCATGTCATTAAAAATGACTTTCTTCTGTTGAACACAAAAGAGGATTTTGTAGAATCTTACCAAACCATTTTGGTTACCCTTGATTTCTACTGTATGGACAAAAATGTCTTGAATTTCTCAAATTACGTTCCACAGAAGAAAGAAATTCATACAGGTTTGGAATGACATGATGTTGAGTAAATGATGACAATTTTCATTTTTGGGTGAATCTCCCTTTAAGAACTTTATTATTTGTAAATAATAAGCACCTAATGTATATAAGACACTGCTACTTATCTTTAATCAGTCTCTTATTGAATTAACATTATAAAATTCCTTACAACTAAACATGATAAGCTATGGTGTTGTTGGATAGATATTGACCTGCTGCTATTAGTGTTTTTGTAGTTTTATCCATGTCACATTGTGAGAAATAACAGTATTGTCTTTCATTTGAACACTTATAGACTTCTAGAAGCAAACACTCAGAATAAAGTGAGGTGATCTGCTGATGATCCTGAATGTCTTGCTGAATGAGTGTTGATAGTCTGAGGCTCATCAATACTAACAGAGCTGCTGAAAATTAACATTTTACTTCAATTAAAATTCATTAGAACTAAACATCTAAAAAGAAAAGTTCTTGCTTAGAATCCAGAGTTTAACTGACTAGTATTAGTCACACTTTTGGAGTATTTGCTTCGTGCTGTAATTTAAAAACAGCGCCTAATGATCAGCTTTAACTATTTTTACTGATGAAATAAGAGCAAAATCAGACAATGGTGTTCCTAAAACCTAAGTCACTTAATGTGAACTTCGTTACTGAACTGCTGTATAAAATCAGTATCATAATAATTTAAAAAGCTGTCACTCATCTCAGTTCATTGCAATCTCACACACTTCCATTATAATCAATAAGGCTCTACACTGCACGTTAAATCTATTATTTACATCGTGTCTACATGTTGTTATGATGATTCGTGAGTTTGATTTCAACACTGAATAAATCACCGGTGTTTTGAGCCGTGAGTGGATTCTGATGTAAACTCCTCTGATTGTGTTCAAGAAAACAACAGATCTCTCTGAGACTGACTCCTAAATATTTTTTCACAGCTGCATTCAGTCATTTTCGGTCTCACTGTGCCGTCTTGTTTTCTCTCTTTCAATTATTTAGATATTTTGCATGTGCACAAACCAACCTATTTTCTCATGGGAAAAAACATAAAAAACAAATATTAATTTTTCTTGTGCATTTCTCACTTGCACTCACGTCTCACACAAGAGCCGCATGTTTAGAAAGCCAAGTAAATTAACGCAAGTTCAACTTTAGAAAAAAATCCCACTGCATCTCATATTTTTAAATTAATAAAGTACTCTGTATGATTGGCTTTCATCTCTTTGTATTAAACTACGCATACATGATGCTGTTTTATTTATAATTGTTTAAGCAACTTAATTATATTAAGGTTTCTAAACATTATGCACTTTTTCACAGATAGTCGTGTTATTTTATTGCTTTAATAAACATGATTAGTAATATTTTGCTTGTGGGCGAGAGAGAGAAGCTAAAAGCTTTTTTCCCCCTAACTGATATTATGCGGTTTAAATTCAAATATAATTTGAATATTGATCATATTTAAGGGCAAAATTCAAAATTTAGTTTTTTAGCCATTTTGACAGCCCTAACGTGCATCAACAGCAAGCGGTCGTGAATCAGACTCAAACTCACCTTGATAGTGGCATATTCGGGCTCGTACGTGTCGTCCCAGAGGTCTTGTTCGTAGTAATAAAGTCCATCGTTAATGATTTTGACCAGTTCGCTGGTCAGTTTGGAGCGCGAGGTGTGGTTCCCGGTGCGGTCTCCTCCGGGATGCTTGCGCAGGTACGGCGGCGTCTGAGTGACGATCAGGATCTTGTTGACGTCTCGATCGTCGATCTCACAGTCCGAATCCTCATCTGACCAGTCGGTGAAAGTGTTGCGTCGGCCGTCTATCTGCTCCATCTCCTCGTCGAACATGAAGTCCAGCTCCTCCGGCTCGTCCTGGTCCTCGCCCGCGGTCGGGCCGGTCTGCACCGGCGTCCGCGCCTCCTCTGCTTTCTGCAAAAAACACCATCAATGCCACACATCAGTTCCACACGGCCCAGATTTAAGGTGTGTTTTTTTACACTTGTAATTCTCAAGAAACAAAAACTTGACCGCTATATTAAAAAAAGGAAGTTTAAACTCTTTATTTAGTAACCAATTCAACGGGTTGCCTAAACAAACCTATATTTTTCTGAATGTTAAATCTAGGTTTTAATTATGCTACATGCATCAACAAAGTGCAATTAAAACTACAATTACATTAGCCAAAGCTGTGAGGTCATTAATATAGTGTGAGCTAATGGGACAGATTATCTGAGAATAAAGTTGCGCAGTGATTGTAAATGCTTCTATACTCAACATAAAGCAGGTAGAGAGGATAATGAAGCATTATTATTTTCAGCAATTCTGTGCGTCATTTTCAGTACAATCTGTATTTAAATGTAAATACATCTATCACAGTTCAACCCAGACAAGAGAACATCCAGGTCATGTTTTGTTTCAGAAAACAAAGCATATTTTGCTTAAAATAAAACGGAAGCCCATCTTTATCTTTGCTGTATTTACCCCAATTCTAGGCTGGGTGTTATGGCCAAAAATGTTATCATGATTTTTTATTCCATATCATATGATATTGATATTTATTAAATTTACTGTTTATGGGGAAGGAAAAACTTTCCACGTCTGTTAGACCTTGAGAATAAATATAAATAAGTTTGATCACAATTAAACGCTACAGAGTAAGCTATTAATTTAGGGCCCCATGAAATCCATTTTATTTTCCCCCAAATTCTTTTTTCCATTTTACTTTTTCTGGATCCTGGATGTTTTATGATTCAATACCAATTTATCAGAAAAAAATGGTGTCTAATGAAACGAGTTAATAAAACTTTAACAGATCATGCTTTTAAAATGTAATCAAATGAAATCAATTTCCAACAAAATATTGCATTTTTTTTTGTCAAGCAAGATAATGCACAACAGAACTGTATAAATAAAGGAAAAATCCCCTGGTTGTGTGATATTCCTTAAAAACAATCATATTATTATTACTTTGAGAATTATATTTTAGTAGGCTATACAATAGTAATATATTTCTGTCATAATTTCAAGTTAAACCAGACTTTTATTTTGACAGGTTGTCTTTTAGTTTTACTTTGAGTGTGTTTTATGTGGTTTTTCTCCGATGAAACTGTAAAGCTGCTGAAGTGACTCTCAGAGCAGCTCTGGAGATGAAGTTGATGTGTTCCTCATATATTGAGACGCAGAAGCATTGCGTGCATTTGAGTTTGTGTATCAGACGAAACCACGATACTCATTCACACAGAGACGCAGAACATGCAGAATTATTGGCTGCTGTCACGTTTATTTCTGCTGTTAGACTAATCCATATTGAGTCAAATCTTATCGTTATCGACACTGTAAATTTTCTTACAATCTTGATATGATATTGTTTTATCACCCAGCCCTAATATACAGTAGTCAACATTTGAAGTGCATCAAAACCTGTCATCAAAGTTGTCCTAAAACCAAAACAATACCTGTTCTTGTCTTAGGACAACATTGATGAATTTTAATCCACTTCAAAAGTTGACTCCTGTAATTCATGTCCTTATGATTGAGAGACGTGTTTGTACCTTGGGTCGCGCCGGTGACGGCCTGGGCCTCTTCTTCACTTCGATCCATGACTCTGAGTCCAGATCGGGCAGGCTGGCGGACAGGCCCTTCGGCATCAGCTTCAGGTTACTCACATCATCGGTCTTGGGGTGCACCGACGTGGAGGCTCTCGGAGACCCTGCAGGTCAAAGGTCAGTCAGAACTAGTGCAATGCACTCAGTTGTCACATAGTCCTATCGCCAGCCTGTGAGATCACTGATACACAATATTATCTTATACACTTAGTTTCATTGCCGGAAAGTGAACCAACTCAGCGTAAAGCTAAAAGCAGCCTAATGTTTTTAATATGACTGAATTTGTATTTACCATGATAACAATTTAATAGAAACATTGTAAGTTACTAATTATAATGCTTACATTTCCTCAGTTATTCAAAAAGCAGCTACAGAAAGCGAGCAAAGAAAAAAAATCACTAACTTCAGTCTGGCGTGAGTTTATGCACTTTAAATAACACTCTCGTTATAATCAGTGAAGCTATCTACACTGTACGAGGAAGAAATCTCTTATACTTGCGTCGCACTTAGCGCACATACATGCACTGTTGTTTATGATGAGAATTCGCGAGTCAGAATTCAGTCAGTGCGCGCTGAACAACAAAACCGCACTGTTTCAGCGATGACTCATCTGAACGCATCTGATTGGCCATTGCATTCATTAACTCAACAGAATCGTGTGTGATTGGTTAGAACACACAATGCTGTAAAAACGCAGAAAAATAAATAAATATGATGGAACTAATAAGCCCTACTATTAATTAAATAGTATTATTAGCCTGATAATAATTTTCTTGCTATCGTCAGAAGCATCAGCCACAGGCGATATCTCTGACTGTCGTCGACACACAATACTATCGTCTATCAGCACAACCCTAGTCAGAACGCTCTTCATTACCCGTTACACCAGAGCTCGCGCTCACCTGTCTGTTTCTCCACACCGTTCCTGGGAACAAACTCTGGGCAGTTGATGAACTGGGAGAAGTCTGTCTGCGAATGGTCCGGCAAAGCGAGGCCAGGCAGCGGCCATTTGTCCGGCTCCTCCTTGCAGCGAATCTTCATATCGATGATCTCCACCACCTTACTGCCCTTCAGGGCCTGAAAGACAAGCAAATATCACAGGTTACAGACGCGGCGGCTCATTAAGCAGCGGTGCAACTATAGGGTTGGGATCGAAAATCAATTCCAATTCCAGAATCGGATACTTGTTGTAAAATTTAAATTTCAATTCCACCTATCAATTCCTGTGCGCACATCTTTTTTAGGTGGTGAAAGGGGCTGTTAAAAATGTATTTGTCTTTGAATCATTCATTCAAGAGATTCATTCAGAAACACTGATTCATCCAGTAATGAATGATTTATTTACTTTTTAACACCATGCCAGCATCCAGGCCATTTTCATGGCGATCTCTGAATAAATTACACAAGGTATACAATTAACAGAAAGTTATAAAAGACATTTCAAACCTACACAACAAAAATTCTAAAATGCATTCATGTGATACATTTTTAAATAAATCAGTTAAACACACCTCTGATTCATCCAGTAATGAAACTAGTCAATCTTGAGTGAGTCATTGAATCATTCCATTCATAGATTCCATGAGATTCTGTTTAGTTGTCTAATATTTTTTCTTGAGAATTGTGAGAGAACTACAACCTCCATAATTTTTTTTTTTTAAAAAGTCTGAATTTATCCTGAATGGTGCAGCTCTGTTTTGCACACAAACAGTTCTTAAAGGCAGGGTATGCAATTTTTCAAAAACGTTTTAGAAAACCGAGTTGGGGCCGAGTACCAAAACAAACTTGTAGCCAATCAGCAGTAAGGGGCGTGTCTGCTCGTGATGTGGAGGAGAGAGCGTTCAGTGAACAGCCGAGC